>CM022300.1:477249139-477361627 GCA_011799875.1 Thinopyrum elongatum | reverse complement strand
GTCACCAGCTGGACACCTTGATCTCCATCTTTGCGTCGGTGTCGTTCCGCCAACTATTGCTTCTACAACTATTGCTAGCGCATAGCAATAAAGTAAAGCAATTACATGGCGCTTGCATTTCATACAATAATTAAGAGACAACCTAAGGCTCCTGTCGGTTGTCGATATTACAAAACATGATTATCTCATACATCAACATATATCACATCACGTCTTGACCATATCACATCACAACATGGCCTTCAAAAACAAGTTAGACGTCCTCTACTTGTTGTTGCAAGTTTACGTGGCTGCTATGGGCTTCTAGCAAGAACCGTTCTAACTACGCAAAACCACAACGGTGATTATCAAAGTTTGCTGTTACCTTCTTTAAGGGACCGCCGTAGTCAAATTTGATCAACTAAAGTAGGAAGAAACGGACACGCCAGCCACCTTTATGCAAAACAAGTTGCATGTCAGCGGTGGGAACCGGTCTCTGTGTGTGGACCGTTCATCCCACAATACCGCCGAATCAAAATAAGACATTGGTGGTAAGCAGTATGACGATCACCGCCACAACTCCTTTGTGTTCTACTCATGCATATCATTACGCATAGACCCGGCTCGGATGCCATGTTTGGGAACGTTGCATGGAAAACATTTTTTTTCTACGCACACGCAAGATCTATCCATGGAGATGCTAGCTACAAGAGGGGGAGAGCATCTACAACCTGTAGATCGCTAAGCGGAAGCGTTTATAACACGGTGATGAGTCGTACTCTTCGCGATCTATCACGATCCAACGATCTAGTGCCGAACGGACACACCTCCGAGTTTGAAACACGTGCGGCTCGATGACGTCTCCTCCTTATGATCCAGCAAGCGGGAGGGAGAAGTAGAGGATCACAACTGACATGCGGCTGGTGGTGATGGTGGTGGGTGAGCACCGAATGTGCTTCGCTAAGCGTCGCCGGACGAGGGTGGAACTACAGGTAAAAGGGGAGAGAGAGGGGCGCCAAGGCTTGCGTATCCTCTTGGGGTGCCCCTCCCCTCATATATAAGTGGAGGGGCATGGGAAACAGCCCCTCCAAGCCCTAGGGGCGCAGCTAAGGGGGAGAGGACTTGGACTCCAAGTCCAATCCTATTCCTATAGGACTCCTTCTTTTTTGCCTTCCCTAGCCACATGGGCTTTTGAGGACTTGGGGCGCTAGCCCAATAAGGCCAGGGCACCTCCCCGCAGCCCATGCTAGCCCTTGGGTCTGTGTGGACCCGCTTGTGGACTTCTAGAATCTCCAGAACCTCTAGAGCTTCCGGTACAACTACCGAACAAAAACGGCACCTTTTTCCGGAAACCCAAAATATGACTTCCCACATATTAAATCTTTACCTCTCGACCATTCCGAGACTCCTCGTGATGTACGGGATCTCATCCGGACTCCGACAACATTGGTACCAATCATCAAATATCCCAATACTACTCTAGCGTCCAACGAACGTTAAGTGTGCGACCCTACGGGTCTGGGAATTATGTAGTCATGACTGAGACACCTCTCCAGTCAATAAAATAGCGGGGACCGAGATGCCATATTGATTCCTACATATTCCATGAAGATCTTTTATCGGTTGAACCTTTATGACAACATACGTAATTCCCTTGTCTGCGTATGTACTTACGAGATTCGATCGTCGGTATCTCTATACCTAGTTCAATCTCGTTACCGGCAAGTCTCTTTACTCGTTCGTAATACATCATCTTGCAACTAACTCCTTAGTCCACTTTGCTTGCAAGCTTCTTGTGATGTGTATTACCGAGAGGGCCCAGAGATACCTCTCTGATCACGGGAGTGACAATCCCAATCTCAATTCATGCCAACTTAACAGACACCTCGGAGATCTATAGAGCATATTTATGATCACCCAGTCGTGTGTTGACGTTTGATAGCACCACAATGTATTTTCCTCCGGTATCGGGAGTTGATGATGTCATGGCGAAGGAACTGTATTTGACATTAAGAAAGCAGTAGCAATAAACTGAACGATTCTATGCTAACCTAACGATGGGTCTTGTCCATCACATCATTCTCCTAATGATGTGATCCCATTTCAATGACAAACTCATGTTATGGTTAGGAAACTTAACCATCTTTAATCAACGAGCTAGTCTAGTAGAGGGCTCACTAGGGGACATGGTATTTGTTATGTATCCACACATGTATTTAAGTTTCGGTCAATACAATTCTAGCATGAAATAATAAACCTTATCATGATTAAGGAATATTAATAATCACATTTATTATTGCCTCTAGGGCATATTTCCATCAGAAAAACATGGCTAGCACGACGAAGGTGGGGGTTCTTTGTGGTAACATGCGCAGATGTCTATGAGGCGGCACAAACTTTTCGAGTACTTGGCGAATAACGGTTGTTGCAGGCCCACCCTATCACATCGAGGGTTGCACCAACCCGAACCGGCACCGACATCGGCGCCGAGGCCCGGCACCGATGCTGGTAAAGACGAAAGCGAAGAGGATACGGCGTCCAAACCAGCTCGACAATCGTAAGACTGGTTGGTCACGGCGGTGTACCCCGGCAATTTCGAGCACAAAGAGCCTAGAAAGCGTGGCAAGTGCTACGACAATCAAATAGATGCATCCTACGAGGAAACCGCCACCATCAAGATGAAAAACTTAAGAAGATACCAAAACATGGAGCATTCCTCCTAACGAAGTTGCACGAGAGATTCTTGTTCCCCGGCCGGGATGAAACCCAAATATCCATCACCATGGCTAGACAAGGCAATGAGAAAGATAAACAACAAAGCCTGGGCAAGTAGCGGTGAGTGTCCGCTGGAAAGTAAGGGTTGAAAAGTCAGTACGGCAAAAAGGAAACCCTACTCCGAGATTGTAAAGGATAATCACAATTACGGAAAGAGCAGTTCAAAATATTCAAGGCGGCTTGCGCTGCCGAAGCTGCCAACAGAGAAGTCGGGTACATGAAGGGGCTTCAGAAGAAGGAACATGGGGTACCACGCTCGGAAGCCGTGGTTACTTGGGCAAGAGGCACATATGGGCCAAGGAGGCAGTAACATGAAAGTCTGGGGCTCCCAGACCCCATGGTGGAGTCACCGTCCCGTAGGAGCATGACTTCATCAGGGCCCGGTACAACTTGGGACCCAGTCAACAAGTTTTTGAAACGGACGCGCCCCGAGGGAGTTTTATGAGACTGTGGTAATTATTATTTTACCACCTATTTTAGCTCATGAAATTCGACTACACGTTTACTACATTTGTAACGATCCACGTTCTTTTGCAGAAGGAAAGAGAAGCACAGTATTGTGCCGGAAAGCGACTCCTCGCCTGAGTCATCGTCGAGGCCCAAGTGGGACACCCCTTTCAAAACGGGCCTTGAACGTAATGAAAGGACTCCCATTGGACAACCAGGCCGTCGTATGTACCGCGTGCATGGCGTCGGAGATGACACCACGTGGAAGTACTACTACCATGAGGACACGAGGAGAGGAAAGCAGAGAGGAGACCAAAGAAGGTTGAGATTGCGGTCGATAAGAAACACAGCTGAGACCAAAGAAGCGATACGACCTGAGTGGTGAGCGCGGTGATGGGAAACGTTGCATGGAAAACAAAAAAATTCTACGCACACGCAGATCTATCAAGGAGATGCATAGCAACGAGAGGGGAGAGTGTGTCTACGTCCCTCGTAGACCATAGTCGAACTTCTACACGCTCCAACCGATCGAGTACCGACGTACGACACCTCCAACGTTCAGCAACTTCAGCTCGGTGACATCTCCGCCTTCTTGATCTAGCAAGATGGTGAGGTAGTGATGAGTTTCGGCAGCACGACGGCATGGTGACGGTGAAGCTGATCTCCGCAGGGCTTCGCCCTAAGCACTACGAAATATGACCGGGGGTTGTAAACGGTGAGGGGGGCGCTGCCACACGTTAAGCAATGTCTGGGGTGTGCTAGGTGCCCCCCCCACATATATATAGGTGGGGGGGAGAGGGAAAGAGGCCAAGGGGTGCACCAAGTAGGTCCGAATCCATTTGGGCTCCTGCC
Source organism: Thinopyrum elongatum (assembly GCA_011799875.1). Classification (NCBI taxonomy): domain Eukaryota; kingdom Viridiplantae; phylum Streptophyta; class Magnoliopsida; order Poales; family Poaceae; genus Thinopyrum; species Thinopyrum elongatum. The sequence continues at coordinate 477,357,574 of CM022300.1, read as the reverse complement.
CTTGGGGCGCGCCCCCCTGCATATTGTCAGAGGGGGAAGGAAAGGGGGAAGAGGGAAGGAAGGGGGAGGCCGAATCCCCCCTTTATTTCCCCACTTGGGCAGCTGCCCATGGGGGATGCGCCAGCCCTTGTGGGCTGGTGTGCTCACCCCTTGTGGCCCAATAGGCCCACTATCCTCCGGGGGTGTGTCCGGTACCACCTCCGGTACTCCGATTGACTATCTGGTCACACTCCGAAACACTTTGGGTGTCCGAATACCATCGTCCTTTATATCAATCTTTACCTCTCGACCATTTCGGAACTCCTCGTCATGTCCGTGATCTCATCGGGATCCGAACAACATTCGTTCCCAAATCATAGCAACTCATAAACACTAATCGTCAATGAAGTTAAGCGTGCGGACCCTACGGGTTCGAGAACTATGTAGACATGACCAGACACCTCTCGGTCAAAACCAATAGCGGAACCTGGATGCCCATATTGGCTCTGCATATTCTACAAAGATCTTTATCGGTCGTCGAACCGTTATGACAACATACGTAATCCCTTGTCCATCGGTATGTTACTTGCCCGATATTCGATCGTCGGTATCTTCATACCTAGTTCAATGTCGTTTACCGGCATGTCTCTTTACTCGTTCCGTAAACATCATCTCGTAACTAACTCCTTAGTCATTTGCTTGCAAGATATGATGTGTATTACCGAGAGGGCCCAGAGATACCTCTCCGATCTCGGGCGAGGGACCAAATCCTAATCTCGATCTATGCCAACTCAACAAAAAACCTTCGAAGATACTGTAGAGCATCTGTATGATTCACCCAGTTACGTTGTGACATTTGATAGCACAAAGATATTCTCGGATCACGGGAGTTGCATTATCTCATAGTCGGGGAATATGTATTTGACATGAAGAAGCAATAGCAATAAAAGAACGATCAATATGTAAGCTAACAGATGGGTCTTGTCCATCACATCATTCTCCTAATGAGGTGATCCTGTTATCAAATGACAACACATGTCTAGTTAGGGAAACCTTTAACCATCTTTGATCAAACGAGGCTACGTCTAGTAGAGGCTTACTAGGGACATGGTATTTGTTTATGTATTCACACATGTATTTAAGTTTCCCGATCAATACAATGCTAGAATGATAATAAACCTTTATCATGAATAAGGAAATATAAAATAACAACTTTATTATTGCTCTAGGGCATATTTCCTTCATCGGGCAGTCAAAGCAGCGGTATAGTGCTGCAGACAGGAATTTGTATCTTCGACGGGCCTTGATTTCGGATGTTGTCGAGTTGGACGAAGCAAAATCCGATAAAGGGGCAGCGGACTTTCCCCTTCCCAGCTTCATCGGGAGAAACTCAGTGAACGTCGCACCAGCACCTGCTCCGCACCTGCTCTCATAGCAGCCGTCCTCGTGTTTCTGGCATGCTGGCGGGGCTTCGTCTTTGGTGAGCTTGACGCCCTCACGGTAACTACCTGTCACACCGGCCCTCTTTCAACATAATATTAATCTTCCATTTCGTTGCCTTCGGATGTTTGACATCGCAGACATGTTCGCAGGCCGACCAAACCCCGTGCACCATACTGTACACCATCAGCGGCCAGAAGGGGGACGTGGGAAAGGCAATGATAGGGAAGATGAAGGAACGCTGTTCCATAGCCGGCCGATGCCCCCTGGCGTCTTCAAGGTTTCTTGGCCAGTGTCAAAGCAGGCCACGAGAATTTGGCTCCTTCGGTACCACTAGGGGAGATGAAGGACGAACCCCGCAGTGGCTTGGCGATTGCAAGAGTTGGTTCCTGTTGTGGTCGAGGAGTCTCATTCACTGGAGGAGCAGGGAGCACACAATGACACAAGCCTCAGCAAGGTATGAACACCACACACCCCACCTACCCATTAGCGAGCCTGTCGTGCAGGTGATAGCGGACGACGTGAGGAAGAGGCTCAGAGTGGTGATGACATCGCCGCCGTCGAGGAAGCAATGGATGATGTCATGGATGAGGATGATGACCCTCTATGGTTTCTCAATATTGCGGCTATGACAACGGAGGATTGATGGTCACGTCAGTATGACTCAGGCTTTGAGCGTGATGAGTTGATGCCTGAATTGCCGGAGTAGGGACGTTTCTTAAGGCTGATTGCGAGAAGTCTCTCTTCATGCAATCCTCGCAGGACACGCCTCCAATGCCGCCTCAACCAGCAACATACGTGAGGGTCGTGCAATGTTGAGCCCGAAAACCTAGGGGCGGTTGTAACACCCCCGGTGATTAGCAACAGTAATCACTTTGATAATGACATGTCAGCAAGCTAATAGTGCATAATCATCATTAGATCATATTGCATTTCAACTCCTAAGTCAAATCAATTTAAACGAAAGTGGAATATGAAAGTGTCCAACATAGAACTAAAATGTCAGATAAATAACAAATTTCAGAGGCTATTCTAAATTGAACCAAACATTTGGAATTGGATAAGTGACTCGAACAACCTCAAACAGTGGATAAAGATAATATTTAATAACCATTTATTAAATGAAATAAATATGGAATTATATTTGTCCAAACTAATTTAGGTGTTAGGAATAATGCACTGTATTTAGTCTAGGTCTCATGTTTTCAAAAACCATTTTGAGGCTAGCTATTTACTAGCAGAGTAAAGGGAAAAATAAAGAAAGAAAAAGGAAAGGAAATAGAAAACAGAGAAGAAGAAAAAAAGAGCAACCCCCCCCCCCCACGGCCCAAGGGCCGAGCCTAGCCGGCCGGCCCACCTGCGCCCCCCTGGCCTATACCTACCCCCCAGCGGCCGAAACCTAGCCGACCCCCCTCGCTTTCTCCTCCCCCCCCCATCTGGATCGGGATCCCCCGATTCCGTCGCCCCGCCGCCGACGCCCAACGCCGTCGCCTCGTCGCCGGGCTACCCGTCCACCTCGCCGTCGTCTCCGGCCTCCACCCGAGCCCCTCTCGCCATCGAAGCCCGGCGCCCCGAGCCCGCGCGCTCGCTCGGCCCCGCGCCCTCGACGCGCTCGAGCCGCGCCGCCGTCCTCACCCCGTCCGCGTTCCCCCCCCCCCCCCCGCCTCTCCCTCCCCACGCACTCGAGCCCGCTGCCCGTCCTACGAACCCCGGTGGGCCCGCCTCTCCTCTCCCCTCCCCTCGTTCGCGCCGCTCGCCCGTCGCCCCGCTCGCCCGCGCTCGGCCCGACGCGCCCGCGCTGCCGCGCCCATGCACGCGCGCCGCGACGAAGCGCACGAGGAGCCCGATCCATCGCCTCGGCGCCCTGCGCTCGCCGCCCGCGCCCGTCACGCGCGGCCGTTGCTCCGGCGACCCACCCCGACCCCCCAGCCCTCCGAGGCCCGACTGGGCCCGCGCCCAGTTCGGGCGCCCCAGCGCCCCGCGCCCGCGCGCACCGCGCGGCCCTCGCGCCGCGCCTTGTGGCCCCTGGGCCACGCCAGTGGGGCCGAACCCCCCTGTGACGCTGACAAATGGGGCCCACCCCCTAAAAACGATTAAAAGAAATAGAAAATAAAAATAGAAATAAAATAAATAATTAATTAAATAATTAATAGTTATTAATTAGTTAATTAATCCTGATTAGGTTAATCTAATTAACTAATTAGTGTTAATTAACAGTAATTAGAATTAACTTAATTAACGCTGACATCAGCATGAGGTCATGCTGATGTCATCATCAGCACTGTTTGGATAATGTTGAATTAAATATTAATTAATTTCAGAAATTAATAAAACTTTAGAAAATTATATTAAATAAACCGTAACTCCGATGAAAATATTTTATACATGAAACTTGCTCGAAAGCGATAGAACCCGAATACGTCCTCCGTATTCCCGTCAGACGCCCGCGCCCAGCTATAAGAACATTGAACTTTAGACCGATTTCAGTAAATGAATAGTGTCCAACCCTAATAAATAAATCCAATAAATTCCTAAATTAACTAAATCATTAGTAGGCAAGTAGAACACCCGGCATATCATTTAGGCATGTCATACATATTGTTTGCATTATTGCCGTGAAATTTATTGTTCTCTCCCCTCCTTCTCTCTCGATAGACGCCGAGAGGACGACGCGCTGCACCAGGTTACGACTACTCTACCGACGAGCAGCCCGTTGACGACCTCCTCTCTTGCCAGAGCAACCCAGGCAAGCCCCCCCCCCCTTGAGCATTCAGATATCGCCCATTCTATTCTCCCTGCTTGCATTAGATTTCGCAACGTTAATGTATGCTCCTATTCTGATGCATAGCCTGCTGTTGTAACCTGTTCATTGCTACCTACCTGCCTATGATAAACTGATTAGTATAGGTTGGTAGTGAACCATCAGTGACCCCACCACCTTACCCTTGTTGCCCCTGCTTGATCATCGATGACTCGATCAAGTGATGTCGACCAGAGACCGACACCTCACTTCACACACCTAAGTTGTACGACTCTGCGTAGTAACTATCGAGTGCCGAGGGATACCTCGTAACGCACTCACGATGATACTCTGCAGTATGGTGTTCGGTCATGGTCATCGAGGGTGATTCCTCTTCTCCATTCCGATACGACTCTGTCGTGCGACCCTCAGTGTGAACCTCGAGGGTGATACCTCATACGTTCACCCTGATGATTTGACCACACGGCTACTTGACCTTTGTTACAGGCGGGTCCACCCTGGTGGGTACCCGCTGGGGATCTATGTTGTCGAGTGTGCGGAAGGGCACTCGAGTGTGGTACTGTGGCGGAGCTTCGAAACTCTGAATGTTTCCGCTTGTTACTAAATGAGACTGATGGATTTGGGTGTGTGATTGAGTGGGTCGACGTGCCCTATACGCCACTACCACCACGCGGGATTATGGTTTTGGGGCCCTCTGCGATGTACGTTTCTCCGAAAGCTTATCAGACGTCACGATTCACCGTGCGGGCTGATCGTCGGGATGGGGCTGGATACTTCACTGGCGAGTTCAGTGTCGCGCCTGCACCCGGCCAGCCACGCAACGCGCAGGGTGCCCAGGGCGATGGCCCAGACCCTGGGGTGCATAGTTAGTCCGGGTGCTGACTCTCTGCTGAGCCTAGGTAGAGCGCTGCTTCGTGTTTGCATCTTCCGAGGACGGGCATTACCCAGCAAAGTATGTCCGGCCAGAGTTGATCGAGCGTGTTGGGAACAGTAGTGCACCCCTGCAGGGATGAATCTTCTATCGATAGCCGGTCCTACGGTAAAGGACGCTCGTTGTGTTATCCCGATTCTACTACTTAAACTGGATACTTGTTACTTAATTGAAGCTTCGGGATTACTTTCTCGCTGGGAGTCGAGAAGGATCTTTGAGCTGTACTTCAACATGTTTGCTAAATAAAATGCGATTCTATCTCTTCTACTGCTGCAAGATGATGGCTTGAGAAGATGTTTGGAGATGCTAGTTTCGATAGGACTAGGCCTTTCTCTCTATTCTGGCATTCTTTTTGCAGCCCAGTCCACATTATACACCTTTCTCATTGTAAGTTTGCATATGTAGTAAGATCCTTGCTTGCTGAGTACTTCGGAAGAGTACTCACGGTTGCTTTATTTCTCTTCTTCCCATATACCCCCTTGATGATACACCAGAAGATGGAGTCCAGGAGCCAGACGCCACCACCGGAGCCTACTACCAGGCGGGTCCAGAGGGCACGTACTACTGGATCGAGCCAGAGACCAGGAGTAGATCGGAGGCTCCCAGGCAGGAGGCCAACGCCTTGCATCTAGTGTCGCTGTTTGTGCTAGCCTTCTTAAGGCAAAACTTGTCTAACTATGTCTGTACCCAGATATTATTTGTATGACTGACTTATGTTTCGGATCTTCGGATCCCTGGTCTGTAATATTGTGGACCTCCGTTTATTTGTGTTTAGAGTTGTGTTGTGATTATCTTCCCGTGAGTCCTGGGCTTGATCGTACACGTTTGCGTGTATGACTAGTGTACGATTGAACCGGGGCGTCACAGTTGGTATCAGAGACGACTGCTGTAGGAAGCCCCCTTCCAATTCCTTGGCCGAAGTTTGAGTCTAGACAACCGAAAAAACTAATTTACTAAACTTGGCTGTGTGGCTTACGGGCCCACGTCGCCAACTGGGTGTAGAGATCTTTTATCTCGTATATCTCTGGGACTCTGATCTCTCTTCTACTCGGGTGTAAATAAAGTTTACTAACGCCGACACTTAGGATCTCGTAAATTCTGTCTACCCGAGAGCTGGATATCTGTGCGATTCCCTGTCGTTGATCTGATAGTCTGATAATCATTTTTTTTTCCATGTGTTTGTTTAAACTTTCTCTCCGAGTGTTAAACTTCTCATTGTCATTTGACAAATCTGAATTTCCTCTGTTTCAGATGGACCGTTTGTTTCCACCGCGTCTACGACACAGTTGTGCTTCGCACTTGGGCTCGTAATACCCCTGGGTTTCCAGCTGTCCTGATCGCTCTCATGACCAGACTTGGCTACCGTTGGTACCCTGAGTACTGGTTTATGAGGTTTACCGCCGGAGTTCAACCAGGAACAGTACTATGCTGAAGTTCGGATTATTGATCAGCAGAACAACTCAGACACCGAGCTACACCTTTTTCACGGATTAGGCGTGACGATTGAGATGGCAGTCCATGATGCCGCCTACTCTGCTGTCGTACGTATACGAGGGAGCACAATGCTATCTGGAGACTTGAGTTCCGTACATTCCGTATGCCCCTGTGGAGATGCTACCGGATACTTACGCAGCTATCTGTGCCCGTACGAGCCTCGCCGATATGGACCACCGCGTTCTGATTCAGTGCACTCAGGCTCTGGATCGCACTGTGGGCTTTGCCGTCGAGTTGGTTGCCACTCGAGCACGTCTCTATGATGCCATGAAGCAGTTGATTGTCCCGCTGTTCGTGCAGGGATAACATCCGGAGCACACTTTACCCGCGCAGGACTCAGATGTATGCTGGTATTGACTGGCCTGCTGTTGGAGGTCACACACCCTACACGTGGACCTCTTCTTACAGCTCGAGACCGGGTTCTGCATCAGAGTGCACATGGAGCACAGGATCCTTCCGCGACGATATTCGTCGTCCGCACTCGCAGGTTACCCCGTGAAGTTGGTTTTTCCGGACGTTGATTAGCCTTGCTATTCTCATTGTGTAGCATTCATTACCGCGTGCCTGCGCGCCGCCAGTATGTCTAGCTTTTAATTTGCGCTGTTATGCTGTCCGCATGTACCCGACTTTGTGTATGGATCTGTATGTCTTAATCGACTACTGTTATGTATCTATTACACTGCTTAAGGTATTGTCGTGTTACATCATACTTGTCGCTAAACACTCGCAATTGCTTTTACTAAACTACCCCCTGTTGATACTTAGCAGGATGGTTAGACCAGGTGGTCGTGGTCGTGGTCGTGCCCCTGAACGTCCACCACCGCCAGACTATATGGCAGCTATGATGCAACAGTTCGAGCTCAACCGCCAGTTCATGGTTGGAATCATGGCTCAGTTTCCGCATCAGAACAACCAGAACCCACCTTCAATAACACTGCCGGAGTTTATGCGACTCAACCCTACTCACTTCCGCAACTCAGACAAGCCATTGGATGCTGATGACTGGCTCCGCGACATCACTCACGAGATGGAGTCTGCTAATGTCGCCCCCGCCAACTTTGTCACCTTCGCGTCCTTTTTCTTAAAAGGGCCCGCTGCTCAATGGTGGGACACACACAAGCGTTCACTGCCTGTTGGAACAGTCATTACCTAGTATGAGTTCCAGGCTGCTTTCCGTACACGCTACATCCCTCAAGCAATTATGGAACGCATGAAGACCCAGTTCCGCAACCTCACTCAGGGCAATAAAACCGTCGAAGCTTATCAGCGGGAATTTCTTGATCTCTCCCGCTATGCTGAAGAAGACATCGCCACAGATGCTCGCAGACAGGAGAAGTTCCGTAATGGACTCCACCCTGACCTCAAGCTTGCACTTGCTGCCCAAGACTACAATGACTTCTCAACTCTAGTGAACAAGGCTATTCTTGTTGAGACCGCTCAGATGGAACACAAGGACTCGCAGAAGCGCTATCGTGATGCTGGCTCATCTTCGGGCTCAGCACCGAAGCGTAGAGTTTGGATTCCCAACAACGCGTTCCGTCCCAATACCTCTGCGCCAAAGAACAATGCTGCACCACGTCTGCCTCCTCCACCACCGAGACCGTCAAAGGCTCAAGCTATTCAGAACAATGCCCCTCTTCGTCCTGAAGATGGTTTGTGTTTCAAGTGCCGCAAACCAGGCCGCCAGGCTAAAGACTGCCGCCAGACTCAGAATCAGTTAGATTTTCCTCGTGCTGGCCGTGGATATGGCCGTAGCAACAATCAGACCTGCAACTATAATACTGGGTCTGCTTCACGTGGTCGTGGTCAGGCTTACAACATTGACATTGAAGAAGTCCAGGATCAACCTGCTACTGTGATGGGTACCCTTCTTGTTAACTCAGTACCTGCTTCTGTATTATTTGATTCAGGAGCATCGCATTCATTCATGTCTGAAGCATTTGCATTATCTCATGACATTGCATTCGAAAAGATGAACCTGCCAATAGTTGTCCGTACCCCTGGAGGCCAATGTCAGACCACTATGATGGCACATAATGTCCCTGTTGAAATCGAGGAATTTGAATTCCTGGCTTCCCCTATTATCCTGAAGTCTTCCACCATAGACCTCATACTCGGAATGGATTGGTTGAAAGCTCCCATTGCTTCGATCAATTGTGCCACTAAAGTTATCCAACTTCTTCACCCCTCCGATGAGATAGTGAACTACACTGCCCGAATTACTCGAGACGCTGAAGCTGAGATATATGTTATGAATGCTTTGAACGCCTCACCTCTGGAAGGAATCGAGAACGTTCCTGTCGTTCGAGATTTTCCAGACGTCTTTCCAGAAGAACTTCCAGGAATACCCCCGGCTAGAGCTGTCGAGTTCGTCATCGACTTGAAGCCTGGCACCGTCCCTATTGCCAAGCGACCTTATAAGATGCCTCCGCATCATCTACTCGAGCTTAAGGAAGAAATCGACAAGTCACTTAAGAGTGGTTTCATCCGCCCCAGTTCCTCTGCTTGGGGAGCACCTTCACTCTTCGTTAAGAAGAAGGATGGAACTAACCGATTGGTTCAGGATTACCGGCCCATTAACCAAGCCACAATCCAGAATAAATACCCACTGCCCCGGATCAATGATCTTTATGATCAACTTGCCGGATCATCGGTGTTCTCTAAACTTGACCTGAGGTTGGGTTATCACCAGATCCGTGTCCGTGAAGAGGATATTCCCAAGACTGCATTCGTCACTCGTTATGGCTCCTATGAATACACCGTCATGTCATTTGGCCTAACGAATACTCCAGCAACTTTCTCCCGTCTGATGAATTATATATTCATGGATTACCTCGACAAATTCGTCGTGGTTTATTTGGATGATATCCTGATTTATTCTAAGAATAAAGAAGAACATGCTGAACACCTCCGTTTGGTACTAGAAAGGCTCCGAGAACACCAGTTGTATGCCAAGTATTCCAAATGTGAATTTTGGCTTTCTGAAGTAACTTACCTTGGACATGTGATTTCCAAGGATGGAATTGCTGTTAACCCCGAACGAGTTCAGGCTATTCTTGACTGGACTCCCCCGAAGAATGTTAAGCAAGTCAGAAGTTTTCTCGGACTTGCTAGTTATTGCCGTCGATTCGTTGAGAACTTTTCCAAGATTGCAAAACCATTGACATATCTGCTTCACAAAGGTGTTAAATTTGAGTGGACAGAAAAATGTCAAGAAAGCTTTCAGACACTAAAAGATAAATTGACATCTGCCCCAGTATTAGCACCCCCGGATTCCCAAAAGGATTTCGTGATATACTGCGATGCCTCCCGTCAAGGATTAGGCTGTGTCCTAATGCAAGAACGCAAGGTGATTGCTTATGCCTCCCGACAATTGCGTCCTCACGAAGAAAATTACCCAGTGCACGATCTCGAACTTTCTGCGGTTATTTATGCCCTGAAGCTATGGCGACATTACCTTCTCGGTAACCGTTGTGAGATATATACGGATCATCAAAGTTTGAAGTATTTATATACTCGACCGGATCTGAACCTTCGTCAACAAAGATGGCTCGAGACAATAGCCGATTATGATATGAATATCTCATACACCCCTGGCAAGGCAAATGTAATGGCCGATGCTTTGAGCCGCAAGGCTTATTGCAGCAACCATATGGTTCAGGAATCACAACCTCTTCTTTATGAAGAGTTTCGTAAATTGAACCTCCATATTGTTCCACAGGGTTATCTCAATACCCTGGTTGTCGAACCAGATTTAGAACACGGCATTAAGGTTATGCAAAGGTATGACACTGAAGTTGAAAAAATCAAGCGATACCTCGAGAAAGGAAAGCCGTCGGAATTCCATCTTGATGCAGATGGGATCGTATTTTTCCAACACCGTCTCTTCATACCCAAGTTCAAGAATGAGAGGGAAAACGTTATGAAGGAAGCTCATGACACTCCCTTGTCCATTCACCCTGGTAGCACAAAGATGTACCGTGACATTTGTCAGAGATACTGGTGGCCTAATATGAAGCGAGACATTGCTCGTTATGTTTCTGAGTGTGACGTTTGCCGCCGCGTTAAAGCTCAACATCAAAGGCCCGCAGGAACTCTGCAACCCCTTACAATTCCTGAATGGAAATGGGACAAGGTCCAAATGGATTTCATTACTGGTTTTCCCAAATCCCAGAAGGGTAATGATGCTATATTTGTCGTCATTGACCGATTCTCTAAGGTTGCCCACTTTCTGCCTGTTAAGGAGACAATCACTGCTAGCCAGTTAGCAGACTTGTATGTTTCCCGAATTGTGTCACTCCACGGTGTTCCGTTGGAGATCAGTTCTGATCGTGGCAGCCTCTTCACCTCCAGATTCTGGAATAGTTTCCAAGAAGCTATGGGAACTCATCTGTCTTTCAGCACCGCTTTTCACCCTCAGTCACAGGGTCAAGTTGAACGAGTTAATCAAGTGCTCGAAGATATGCTTCGAGCTTGCGTCATCTCCTTTGGTAAGAAATGGGAGGAATCTCTCCCGTATGCCGAATTCTCTTACAACAATAGCTATCAAGCTAGTCTGAAGATGGCACCGTTTGAAGTTCTATACGGACGTAAGTGTCGAACCCCTCTGAATTGGTCAGAAACTGGGGAACGCTCACTCGTCGGACCGGACATTATTCGGCAAGCTGAAGAACAAGTCCGTATTGTTCGTGAACATTTGAAATCTGCTCAGTCTCGTCAGAAGAGCAACTATGACCGTAAGCACCAGGAAATAGTCTATCAACCTGGCGAGCAAGCTTACCTCCGCGTCACTCCGTTGAAAGGCACTCATCGGTTCGGAATCAAAGGCAAGTTAGCCCCTCGCTACATTGGCCCATTCCGTATTCTTGCCCGTCGAGGAGAAGTGGCATATCAGTTGCAATTGCCGCCAAACCTTTCTCAAGTACATGACGTCTTTCATGTATCCCAACTCCGCCGCTGCTTCAAGGATCCTATTCGAGCTGTGGATCATGAAGTGCTTGAATTACGGGAAGATCTGTCTTATCCAGAACATCCCATCCGTATTCTTGATCAAGCTGAGCGTCGAACACGTCAAAAGTCAATCAAGTTCCTCAAGGTTCAGTGGTCAAATCATTCTGAAGATGAAGCCACTTGGGAACGCGAGGATCGTCTTCGCGAAGAATACCCCTCTTTCTTTCAGCCTTCCTCTTAATTCTCGGGACGAGAATTCTTAATAGATGAGGAGAGTTGTAACACCCCCGGTGATTAGCAACAGTAATCACTTTTGATAATGACATGTTAGCATGATCAACAGTGCATAATCATCATTAGCATCACATTGCATTTCAACTCCTAAGTCAAATTCAAAATTTAAATGAAAGTGGAATATGAAAGTTGTCCAACATAGGAGCTAAAATGTCAGATAAATAACAAATATTCCAGAGGCTATTCTAAAATTGAAACCAACATCATTGGAATTGGATAAGTGACTCGAACAACCTCAAACAGTGGATAAAGATAATATTTAATAACCATTTATTAAATCTGAAATAAATATGGAATTATGTTTTGTCCAAACTAGTTTTAGGTGTTAGGGAATGATGCACTGGTATTTGTGAAATAGGTCACACTTTTTACAAAAGCCCTTTGGGGCCTAAACATTTAACAGTAGAGAAAGGAGAATAAAGAAAAAGATAAAAGGAAAAAGAAATAAAAAATAAAAATAGAAATAAATAAAATAATTAATTAAATAATTAATTAGTTAATTAATTAGTTAATTAATCCTGATTAGGTTAATCTAATTAATTAATTAGTGTTAATTAATCAGTAATTAAATTAATTAAACCTAATTAACCTGACAGCCTATGACAGGTGGGACCCACCCTGTCAGGTGGCTGCTGACGTCAGCATGATGTCATGCTGACGTCATCAATCACTGTTTCGGATAATGTTGAATTAAATAATTAATTAAATTTCAGAAATTAATAAAAACTTTAGAAAATCATATCTTTTAAACCGTATCTCCGATGAAAATATTTTATACATGAAACTTGCTCAGAACGACGATACGAGCCCGGATACGCCCTCCGTATTCCCGTCAGACGCCCGCAGCTATAAGAACATTGAACTTTTAGACCGATTTCAGTAAATGAATAGTGCCCAACTTTAATTAAATAAATCCAAATAAATTCCTAAATTAACTAAATCGTTTAGTTAGGCAGTAGAACACCCCGGCATATCATTTAGGCGTGTCATACATATTGTTTGCATTATTGCCGTGAATTTATTGTTTCTCTCCCCCTCCTTCTCTCTCGATAGACGCCGAGACCGACGACGCTGCACCAGGTTACGACTACTCTACCGACGAGCAGCCCGTTGACGACCTCCCTCTCTTGCCAGAGCAACCAGGCAAGCCCCCCCCCCTTGAGCATTCCAGATATCGCCCATTCTATTCTCCTGCTTGCATTAGATTTCGCTACTGTTAATGTATGCTCCTATTCTGATGCATAGCCTGCTGTTGTAACCTGTTCATTGCTACCTTACCTGCCTATGATAAACTGATTAGTATAGGTTGGTAGTGAACCATCAGTGACCCCACCACCTTACCCTTGTTGCCCCTGCTTGATCATCGACGACTCGATCAACGTGATCGTCGACCAGAGACCGACACCTCACTTCACACCCCCTAAGTTGTACGACTCTGCGTAGTAACTATCGAGTGCCGAGGGTGATACCTCGTAACGCACTCACGATGAATACTCTGCAGTATAGCTGTTCGGTCGTGGTCATCGAGGGTGATTCCTCCTTCTCCACTTCCGATACGACTCTGTCGTGCGACCCCTCAGTGTGAACCTTGAGGGTGATACCTCATACGTTCACCCTGATGATTTGACCACACGGCTACTTGACCTTTGTTACAGGCGGGTCCACCCTGGTGGGTACCCGCTGGGGATCTATGTTGTCGAGTGTGCCGGAAGGGCACTCGAGTGTGGTACTGTGGCGGAGCTTCAGAAACTCTGAATGTTTCCGCTTGTTACTAAATGAGCTGATCGGATTTGGGTGTGTGATCTGAGTGGGTCGACGTGCCCTATACGCACTACCACCACGCGGGATTATGGTTATGGGGCCCTCTGCGATGTACGTTTCTCCGAAAGCTTATCAGACGTCACGATTCACCGTGCGGGCTGATCGTCGGGATTGGGCTGGTTACTTCACTGGCGAGTTCAGTGTCGCGCCTGCACCCCGGCCAGCCACGCAACGCACAGGGTGCCCAGGGCGATGGCCCGAGACCCCTGGGTGCATAGGTTAGTCCGGCGTGCTGACCTCTCTGCTGAGCCTAGGTAGAGCGCTGCTTCGTGTTGATCTTCCGAGGACGGGCATTACCCAGCAAGTATGTCCGGCCAGAGTTGATCGAGCGTGTTGGGTAACAGTAGTGCACCCCTGCAGGGATGAATCTTCTATCGATAGCCGGTCCTACGGTAAAGGACGCTCAGTTTGTGTATCCCGATCTACTACTTAAACTGGATACTTGTTACTTAATTGAAGCTTCGGGATTACTTTCTCGCTGGGAGTCGAGGAAGGATCTTTGAGCTGTACTTCAACATGTTTGCTAAATAAAATGCTATTCTACTCTCTTCTACTGCTGCAAGATGATGGCTTTGAGAAGATGTTTGAAGATGCTAGTCTTCGATAGGACTAGGCCTTTCTCTCTATTCTGGCATTTCTGCAGCCCAGTCCACATATACAGCCTTTTCTCCATTGATAATGTTGCATATGTAGTATAGATCCTTGCTTGCTGAGTACTTCGGAAGAGTACTCACGGTTGCTTTATTTTCTCTTTTCCCCCATATACCCCATCTTGATGATACACCAGACGATGGAGTCCAGGAGCCAGACGCCACCACCGGAGCCTACTACCAGGCGGGTCCAGAGGGCACGTACTACTGGATCGAGCCAGCTAACCAGGAGTAGGATCGGAGGCTCCCAGGCAGGAGGCCAACGCCTTTCGATCTAGTGTCGCTGTTTGTGCTAGCCTTCTTAAGGCAAAACTTGTCTAACTATGTCTGTACCCAGATATTATTTGTATGACTGACTTATGTATTCGGATCTTCGGATCCCTGGTCTGTAATATTGTGGACCTCCGTTTATTTGTGTTTAGAGTTGTGTTGTGATATCTTCCCGTGAGTCCCTGGGCTTGATCGTACATGTTTGCGTGTATGACTAGTGTACGATTGAACCGGGGGCGTCACAGCGGTGGTCAGGGACGGTATGATAGGCTCACTTCCGGTACCAAAGAAGCATAGGAAGAGACCGAGGAAAGGCCCTACTGGCGCCAAAGCTGCTTCTATCAGCCAGCCGCCTCCGCAGCCTCGGGTTGCAGACCATATACCTATCAAAGGTGCGTCGAAATCCCATGTCCCCAGTGATCCGATCCTACCTAAGGCAGCACTACAGGCCATAGACGACAATCTAAGGAGACTTCATGACGATGTGCTATTGAGAGAGAAAAGCCTTATCTTCTCGAAAAATCCAGGATACCCGCTCTACGTGGTTAATGTGCCGCAGTAAAGGTTGTACGTCCAGACATTCCCCGCGGATAAGTTCTTCCTTCGATTTGATTACCTCTTCGACATGTTTCACGTGACAAAGCTGGATTTTACGTTCGTCCGCCTTTATGCCTTGTACATGAACTACATCGTCAGGCGCGAGCAGATATCTTACATCTCAGTCGCGGACCCGTACTTTGTGCATGAGGGTTTCTTGGCAGTCCGCGCAGAGCACCGTGAATATGCGAAGAACTACATCATCGATTTCATGGTCGCCAATAAGGACAAGGAGACGATTCTCCTGCTTTATCATCCCATGCAAGTCATGCGCGGATATCCTCTGTGACACATACATAATTCGTAAATTTCAATCATTCATTTGCACGCGTGGAGGCTAATTTGAGGTGTACTTATTTTGCGCAGCAAAGGGCGCGCCATCCTCATCATTCTTTACCCCCGATTCTCCCACGCTCTTTACTTGGATTCGTCGAAGAACATAAAGAAAAAGGATTACACACACATCAAGGGTGTTCTCGACAGTGCTATCTTAAGCTACGGCCAACGGGGTGGAGAGATCACGGTCAAGAGGACAAAGAACCGCGCGACCTGCTTCGGCCATAAGGCCAACTTCTGCTGCATCCAGCAACCGAATGGTAGTCTCAGTGATGGATTCTATGTCATCCACCACACGCTGGAGTACAGAAGGGATTGCCAGAAACTTCGCATGTCACCTAAATCCGACGATGCCGATATTCTGCAATGGGCCAAGAAACTAGGAAATGTACCAGATCATTGACTCCGAGCTGAGTTCTATCACATCCAGCGTGCCAAGTCATCATGAATGAGGTCGTCGAAAAAACAGGGATGTTCTACGAAGAAGGGCAAATGTCGCGGGAAGATGTCCGAACACGCGTAGTCGCTCAACGTCTCGACTTGAAGCCTTTCACGGAGCTCGGGTCCTTCCTCCCTGATTTGGAAGGATGGCACGGCATGTTGGAGTGATTGATGATGACAATGTGTCTGTTTAGTCACTACTTTCTCTGTGACGAAACTTTGAATTTATGCACGATGAAACTTTATGATGTAATTAAACCGTCCTCCTCAACTAGCGTAGATCACTCTAGTTAATTAGTTTGGGTACGATGAACTTCGTTATTTATGTTTATGATATGTTGCTTGTATTTGCTAACTCTGTCTCCTCGTTTTGTTCAACTATATTATGTTGCATATTATCGATGAATCCATCATGTGATGATTTAGGTATATAGATCATCGATGGCGAAGAAGTGCTACGCCGTGTACATAGGGAAGGTTCCAGGAGTGTACGATGAGTGCCCAGAGTGTCAGGCCCAGGTGTACCGGTTCCCGGAAGGCAGCCAGAGAGGGTTCAATGGCAGAGCTGAAGCGGAAGATAGTCACTTGAGGTTCACGCTAGCGCGAGAGAGGGATCGGAACCGGCGCCTTAAGAACTACTACATTATCGCGCTCTTGCTCATAGTGATCTATCTTCTCTTCTATATATTAGTTTAGATATAGATGATGAAACATGTGTATGTGATGAACATGCAGTTGCTTGTATTCGAGGCATGTCACTTAACTTGTATCGCTATATCGAGATTATGATGAGAGACGACATTATTTGTGTTGGATGATGTGATGATATGACGAGACTATTATGTGTATGATATGATGAGCATATTATATGTTTATGATATGATTAGACTACTGTATAAAATCTGTATTACAGCGCAAATATGCAGCAGAAAAAATATAGGTAATGTTAGCGGTAGCGCTGGTCAACAAGAAGCAGCAGCACGGGTTTAGCAGCAGCGCTGGCTAGTGGCCAGCGCTACAACTATCTAGCTGTAGCGCTGGTCCAACCCACACTACTGCTAGGCAAGGATAGCAATAGCGCGTGTCCGACCAGCGTTATTGCTACAAGTTAGCTGTAGCGCCGTAGCAGTAGCTCGGGCACCTGCGCTTCTGCTAGCCTGAAAACCAGCGCTACCCTAGTAGTGATAGTTTTTTATGATATACGGTGTATTTCTTCCTCTCCTTTACTGTGATCACACAAATCTCACTAGTGGAACGTGAATATTGAGATAAACTCTTGCTGTCAAAAACTTTGAGGGGTTAATTATACCCTCATTCACCATAGGTGGTTCTCCAACTTTTCTAGAACTTTCTCAGCCAACTCCTTCTTCCTCATTAATCCGCCCGGGACTCCTTGAATTCTAGCCCAGACTAGGATCTTGTCTAGCTTGTAATCATTCACATCACTGAACCCATCGTACTCTTGTATCACAACAATCACGTCATGAAACAACCAAGGTCCTCCATCCATCACCCTCTTCCAATTCACCAAGGAACCAGAACTGGACAATAAAATAGGTTTGGACCCATGGTCTTGAAGGTAATCTGTTGCGCCAGTGACCATGCAGTGCGCATTGCGTTGAACAGCGCCGCGTGGTTGAACTGTCGAGTAGTGTGGACCTTGAAAATTGTCAACCATCCCGCCTCTTTAATAAGCTCCTCAAGGTCATCAGAGAAGTCAAGATCTACATCCTCCTCTCCATAGAGATTAAGCCCCTCGAAGCAATCTTCTAGGCTCGGTCCAGGCCCCCCACTCGTACTCCTCCTTCTCATCCTCCACGCGATCCCCTCTCTGGCTTCCTTCTCCCCCATCCCTTCCTTCTTCGAATTGGAACATATTTTCCTCCTGCATCTACCTTCTATCCTAGACCTCCCTCTATTTCAGCTTCTTTCATCCCTCCATTGCTTCCACCACCAAGTAGCGGTTGCAATACAATTATCGATCTGGATGCCCCCTATACCGACTCCCACCCCTCCAGTGGAATGCTGATGCAACGTGAGGATTTGGTGGACTCAGGCGAGAATCGCCAGAGGAAGAGTAAACCCTAGGGAAAAAAAACCTATAACCGGGTTGGAATCATGCTTGACATTTTGGGTTTGGGTTTCGAACCTCGGCGAATCCTATTCATCGCATTCTACAGCAAATTGCCGGTGCTTCGCATAGTGCGAGTGACCTACTGAACCAAGATGGGCTGGCCCATTCATAGAAGAGGACGTTGTACAGGACCCTGTTTTGGGAAAGGTTCCTGACTGTTTTTGGGAAACTTCTAGAAAGGTTCATGTACCGGGCTTTTTTCTATTGTTTTCAGTAGTGTTTTCTGGTTTTCTATTATTCTTTTTTCAGTTCCCTTTTTCTTTTATATAGTATTTTTTTTTAAATTCGCAATTTTCAAAAGATATTCATGGCTCGCTAAAAAAATTCACGTTTAAAAAAAAATCATGTTTCCAAAAAAAGTTCAAAATTTGGAAAAACCATCGTGTTTTCATAAAACACTCAATTTTTTGCAAAAAATATTTACAAAAAATTATGAATTTGCATGCTTTGAAATAATTGCTTAGAATTTTAAAAAATGTATCATTTTAAAATACATTAAAGAATTTAATTTTTTTTGTCATATTTCAAATTTTGTTGACTTAAAAAATGTCTATGTTTTTTAAAAAATGTCATATTTTCCAAAAGTTGTTCACAAATAATCTTTTTTTGCGGGGTTAAAAAAATTGTTCACACATTTTTTAAGGTAAACGACTGAAACCCAGAATAAACTGAGAAAACCAGAAGGCAACAGAAAAAAAATCGTGAACGAACGAACCTGCAGTGCTTGCATAGCGATAGATGCCTCAATATCGTGCCGCTGCGCGGCACCCCTCCAATTCGATGCAATTAGCGTCAAATAGGAGGTCCCTCGAACCTGCCCCGCTCCGAGTTCTCAACTTTGCCAAGTGTCGAGTGAGGTGTTTACCGGCAAATTTAAGTATCTACTCCCTCCGTTTCTAAATATAAGTCTTTTTAGATATTTCAATATGGACTACATAATGTGTATAGACGTATTTTAGAGTAGATTCACTCATTTTGCTTCGTATGTAATTCATATTGAAATATCTAAAAAGACATATTTATGAACGGAGAGAGTAGTGCCATTTTTCAACAAGCAAATTCTTGTAGAAGCTGACCTTCGCATTGTCAATTACTCCTACTACACCCATTCATGATTATTTTCTTGAAACACTGGGACCATCAACTGCTGACCTTCTTCTTAACAGAACTGCTGTTACCACCGACAGACCCGGCCCAGTCCTTCACTCGTGGTACATATATATATCTCATAGACTATATGTTGATGTGTGCACGTCAGCTGAACCCTGGACATTGTACTGCTAACTGAATAGTGCCTGTCAAACTCATATGCGCCATTAGACGCAGGCATCTCCTTTGCTTTACTTGATCAAACGGTGAAGGCAATGCATTACCCAATGCCGAAAACGAAGCATGTCCAAACCCACGCATGAATATGATCATGCAGTAGTAGTTTGGAATCGAGGTTACTCCCCCTCCACAAACCGCAACTACCTAGCTAGATCACCATCCGCTTTGCCCTCTTCAGGACGGAACGGCCCAAATCGCAGGGTGACTCACCCCTGACACCCGCCGCATTTGCTCCTCCTGAGATGATATCAAAATTGTCATCACTGACAGAATAGACAAATAGCCAGTTAGCCCATCACCAATACCTTATTGTTTAAGCACTGTTATTTCATGCAGCGGCCAGAGCTAATTAACAACTGAGTAGTACACACAGACTAACAATAATCTTCAGGACAAAGGAATCGTTCGTTGGTCACAGTGAACGTGCGCCGTGTGATGGAACTCGCAGACGCTTCTGTGTCGGCAATACTTTGGTTGATGATTGATTCTGATTGCTCCCTAATTCCTAGCCCCCCTTTTCTTTCTTGCATTGTCGCTCGCTGCAGGTAGCCTAATTAACTGGGCTAGCAGTGCCCTGGGAACCTTGTCTTGTTGTCGAAATGGAATCGAAACAGTGGAAGGCTTGTGGGCAACGCAAAGCCCGTTTCGATGGGGGCAACAGGCAGAGGAAACGCACAAAGCAGCAGGGAGTGCGTGTGTTCTTTATCGGGGGAAGGGAAAGTTGGAAGCAAAGCATGACCGAGAAAGAGATGGTTAGCTCAGACTTGCTAATCGTACAACAATAAGAGAGCTTAGTTTAGTCACATGTACACATATATAAGAATGCAGTAGAGTGCTTGTGAGTGCCCGTGATCCGGTCACAGAGACGCAGAGTCCTCGAGTTCTTAATTTAATCAGTGTCTTACGTTTTTTTCCTCCGTCGTTTTGGTGACCGATCTCATCGGAGCTCGAAAAATTCGAAAAAAATCAAAATTCAAATTTTTTGGTTTCAAAAAAATTCTGAAACAAGTTGTGCAAGTAAACAAGGATGTTATGTGTATGTTTGTAAATTTTTAGGACGAAGTACCTTAAAATGCGATATGTACAAAAAAGACAAATTCATGGCCTGGAGGATTAATAGTATCATGTGTTAAACAACTCAGTTTTGTTTTCTTTGCACAACCCTCATTTCAACGTATTTTGTCCTGAAAATTTACACACATGTGTGTTATGCCATCATGCATATCCGTATTTTTTTTAGAATCTTTTGAAACGTAAAAATATGAATTTTGATGAAATTTGAACTTTGAATTTGGAGGCCTCCATGAAGGCCGAGCTCCAAAAGCAATTTTAGTATTTTGTTAGACTAATTAAATATCTTTTCTAGGAACCTACAGGAGCGCTGCCATTTCTTTCATTGAGGAGAGTAAAATATTATATGTGAGAATTCACAAAAAAATATATTATATGCGAGGTCAGGAGGAGCAAGACACTATGGGTAGGATATGAGCTGCACAATTCTTTTTCTCTTTTGTGAAAAGGCGTAAAGCCTGATATTAAGTATCACGAGTCCTTACATTCACATATAAATAAAAAGATAAAATTGTAATCAAATACTTGGAAGTGTCGAAGTCTTCTTCCTCTTGCATCCACCGACGACGTGTCAAGAGCATCTTATCAACGTCGATGAATGTGAAATCAAAGACTGAACTGCCGAATTGGCAAAATTCGGTGCCATTGCTATCATAGTTTTCGCCAAGTTCATGGGCTGGAGATAAGCGGACTTGAACGATGAGATCTGCCATAGGGTAAATCACCGCCTCTCAGACCTCCTCGACGGGAAGGCGTATTTGATGAAAGTCGTAGAGGTACGGCTTGAAGGGAGATCTTTCCTATCTTTCTAGATCCACCCTACAATATGGGGTACAAAAAGTGATTTCGCCCTTACTAAAAGAAAATGGATTCTTGGTGCCGTGAGTATAGCTCGGCGCCGCCCTTGGACTTCCGCCTCGATGAAGGAGTGATCGGAAAGTCGTCGGTGCAGACTAGAAAACACCGGTGGTCGCGATCTTTGAAGCAAATCGCCGCCCATAGAAGAAAACGCAAATAAGGGTCTGTAGAAACTCCAAAGACCATGCAAGTTGGCTGAATTTAGATGGATCCACCAGAAACCTAAACCAACCAAATACCGGAGGACCCATCGGTGACACGGCTCCGCACACCGTCTGTCGGCGAAAGAACACCAACAGAATAGGGAAAGGGCACGAAGACTTTCTAAACAAAACCTGAAAAAAAATCACCCATGTTGTTGCACGACAGGTCTGCGTATGATGTCTAGCTTGCCGCTGCCCAAGCCCGTTTGTCGAAGCCCTCTTTCCGGTAACCTAGCCAAACCAGGTCGCTATTGAAGATTGTCGCGCCGAATCCCGCCGGCCACCGTCAGCTTCACTAATACCGCCGTCGAGAACCGCCTCACGCGGATCACTCGAACATGCATCTCCTTCGCCACGTCATAACAATCCTCCAATCCTCCACAGTGGGATGTCCCCGAAAAAGATCTCCCCGCCGGCGCCACACGGGATTCGATTGGTGACGTTCCTAGACCGCAGCGAGAGGGAGATAACACGGGTGGCGGCTAGGGTTTCCTAGTCGCCTATGCAGCCACCTATCACATGAGCTGCACAATTTATCTCTCTAATATAAACTGTATTTTTTAGCACATACTCCCTTCATCTACTGAATAAAATCATGCACGCATTTCAAAATTTAACTTTGATCATCAATTTGACCAACCAATGTGGATTATGCGTGATAAAAATATACCATTGAACCTGTACTCGAAAAATGTTTGTAGTGGTATAATTTTTAAGTCACATGAAACATGTTTTATTAGTTAAATTAATGATCAAAGTTCAATTTTAAAAATAACTTTTTTTGAGACAATCATGCTTTTTGTTTGAGACAATCATGTATAACTTCGAAAGGTTACCTCGAGAACGAAGAAATTTATTTTTGGACCAGAGAAGGAGACACATTCAACATCGGAAAGGTAGATGCAAGATGTCTTAGCTTTTTTTTAACACTGTCTTAGCCTTTGTCTCGGCCCATACATTCACAATCTGGACATTCTTCGGCCTCGCCTAGCAAGAGAAGTGCCTTATACACAAGAGCCGGGAGCTATATTTCGCCGTAGCGAGATGTATGCTACCCTAGCTTGAAGCTTTTCCATTTTGATGTGTACATATTTAAAATTTTTTAAATACACGAATAACATTTTTTAAATACATGGTTAACATTTTTTTAAACATATATTGTTATGTCTATTTTTTCATACACATTATACATTGTTTTGTATACATTAACAATTATTATGCCTATACACTTAAATACATGATTGAATTCTTTTTAAACGTACTCCTTCTGTCCCAAAATAAGCATCTCAAAAAATTTATTTTTGCACGGAGGGAGTATATTTTTTCTGTCCACTTTTTTCCATACACATTGTACATCTTTTATAAAAACCAGTATCATTTTTTATATTAGTTTAACATTTTATAAATACTTATTTAACAATTTTATATATGTGTTTTGATGTCTATTTTTTCCATACACATTTTAAAAATTTTGTGTACATCAGAAACATTATTTAAATGCATGATTAACAATATTTTCATACACATGTTTTGATGTATAATTTTTTCTATGCACATTGTACATTTTTTGTATACATGAGAAACATTCTTCTATACACATTCAACATTTTTAATTGCGCGAACAACATTTTTCAATTCTGTATCGAAGGTGATTTCCATAATAGATATATTTACAATATTTCTAAATATAAGAAAACATAAAAATAAAGAAAAAATGTGAAGAAAAAAGAAAAAAAGGGATTCAAGGCCTCTCATCACTGCTCGTCTAACACATTCTGGCAGCTCTTGACACGAGGATGCGATTTGTTTCGGAGACCTCCTCTTCGACGCTTTAGGCGCCGCTTCGCTTCGCTGGCGCTCGTAGCAGCCACGAGTGGGCCGGCCCAGCTAGCGCACTCGCTCTTTCCCTTCCGTTCGGCTGCGTTGTCCGTTCGTCTCTTGCTTTTTTTTTCGTGTTCGTCCCTTCGCTCACAAATCTGAAAAAACATGGATTAAAAATTACGAATTTGAAAAGTTCATAAATTCTGAAAAACGCTCATCAATTTTGAAACACATTTCACAAAAATGAAAAAAGTTCGTCAAATATGAAAAAGTTCATCGTGTTTGAAAATAGTTCATTGAATTTCAATAAAATTTCATGGAATTTGAAAAAAGTTCATCAAAATTTGTAAAAAAGTTCATCGAGTTTAAAAAAGTTCACCGATTTTGAAAAAAAGTTCATTCAATTTGAAAAAAGTTCATCAAAATTGGAAAAAAGTTCATGGAATTTGAAAAAAGTTCCTCAAATATGAAAAAGTTCATCGAGTTTGAAAAGAGTTCATCAAATTTCAATAAAAGTTCATGGAATTTGACAAAGCTCATCAAAAATTGAAAAAAAAAATCATCGACTTTGAAAATAGTTCACCGATTTTGAAGAAAACTTCATCGAAATTGGAAAAAAAGTTCATGGAATTTGAAAAAACTTCATCAAAATTTGAAAAAAGTTCATCAAATTTGAAAAATAGTTCATCAATTTTGAAAGATAGTTCATCAAATTTGAAAAGTTCCTATAAAATTGAAAAACGTTCAGAAATTACACAGAAAAAAATCATGAAGAAAGTAAGTTTCTCGAATGAGAAAAAAGAAAGAGAAGAGAGAAGAAAAACGAAAAAAGCAAAAGGAAAAAGAAAAAGGAACAAAGAAATAGAAAAAAGAAAAAGACATAAGAAGAAAAGAGATAAGAAGCTCCAATTTATCACGGAAGATGAGGGCAGTAGGGTGGTTTGCGCGGTGAGTATCAACAAGAGATCTCCGGTTCGAATCCGGGCGCGCGCAATCTTTGAACTCAAACCCCTAAAAAAAGTATATCAAATTTGAAGAAAAATCAGAAAAATGAAAAAAAGTTCATTGATTTGGAAAGAAAAGATCATCGATCTGAAAAGAGTTCATCGATTTTGAAAAGAAGCTTGTCGATTTTGAAAAAAAGTTCATCGATTTTGAAAAAGTTCATCGAATTTGACAAAAAGTTCATCAACTTTAAAAAAATTCATCAATTTTAAAAAAAGTTCAGCGAATTTGTGAAAAGTTCATCTAATTTGAGAAAAGTTCATCGAATTTGAGAAAAGTTCATCGAGTTTGAATAAAGTTCATCGATTTTTAAAAAAAGTTCATCAAAATAAAAAAAAACTCATCGACTTTGACAAAAAGTTCATCGAGTTTGAAAAAAATTCATCAACTTTGAAAAAAATTCATCAAATTGAAAAAAATTTCATTGATTTTTTCAAAAAAATTCATAGAATTTTAAAAAAGCTCACTGATTTTGCAAAAAATTGGTAGCCTTTGAAAAAGTTCACGCATTTAAGGAAATAGAAAAAAAACAAGATAGAAAGAAAATGGAAAAGAAAAAGGAAAGGAAGCAAGGAAAACATCTGCCTTTTTCGCGTTTTGTATAGAGAAGAAAAAGGAGGTTAATAGTACATATGGTCATCAGTTCCAACTGGTTAGTCTGGTCGCTACCTGAGCAAACGAGTGTGGTTTGAGTCATGGAGGACGCATGTTTTTTTGGGTTTTAACAAACAGACAAGTAGGGTGTGCGCCCTATACCAAATGGCCTGTATTCTGCGCTTAAGGCGCCGAAAAGGATTTTGCTTTGTTTCGCGTGAAGCGAGACATAGTCGCGCCCCACACAACCTCCTCTTCGGCGAAAGCTCCGGCACAGGGAGCGATGCAATTGGGTCAGCTCATTTGCATTTACAGTTCGACTAAAGAAAATGTATAGACTAGTCATTGTAGCGGTCCGTCACTGCAGTGTCCGATTCACTGCAGCTAAACGATACTGTGGCAACCCGTTCACAGTATCATCCCGTCTTTTTGCTCGGTTTTTATTTCTACATTTTTTAAAATATGAATATATATGCCAATTAATTTGTATATACGCATCAAATTTTTTGCAATATACTTTGAACAATCTCTGCATACACATTGAACATTTGTGTAATATATGTTTAACAAATTTCAAATACACGGTGAACATTCGTGGTATTTGAGAAAATTCTTAATATCCGATGTATATTTTATAGTGCATGGTGAACTCTTAGTACACAATGAAATTTTGTATATAACACATTAAAAAGGAAAGAAAAATTGAAAAGTAGAAAAAAGAAAAGCGAAAAAATATATTAAAAGAAGAAAAGACAAAAAGGAAAAGAAAAAAGCAACTTCAGCGAAGGTCCCCACAGGCCAGCCCAAACCGGAGTGCCGGGAGGAATGCCTTCAGTGTTTCGGGCGTCATCTACGCGGGGGCCCTCCCAAGAGTCATTTTGGGTGGGCTGGGAGCGCACCACTTGACCGCTCTCAGCAGTCATCACATGTCGCGCTTTGGGCACTTACTTCGATTTTTTTTCTGTACACGTTTTCTGCTTTTAGATGATTTTTTCGGTATTTTTTAGCTTCTCGGTTTTCCCTCGCCTTTTCTTAGCTTTTAGAGCCAAAAAAATCTTTTTTTTTGCGCGAAATACATGCTTCTTGTTTTTTTTCCTTCCGCGAAAAGCACAAATTTACTTCTCGTTGAAGCACAGATTTTCTTACGCGTGAGGCACGGCCGTGCCTCTCACAAAAGGGGAAAATATATTGTATTTTTCTTCATTTCACGAAAGGCACGATTTACTTCTCATGGAGGCACGAATTTGGTTCCGTGACAGGCACGCATTTACTTCTCGTGTAGGCTCAGTTTTGCTTACGCGAGAAGCACGGCCGTGCCTCTCGCAAAAGAAAAAAAAACAGGTTTTCTTTTTTTATCTTCCATGAGAGGCACTTAATTGCTTCCGCGAGAGGCAAGGCTCTTGGAAAAGAAAAAAAAACGTTTTTTTTCCTTCCGTGAGAGGCACGGATTTACTTCTCGTGAAGGCATGGATTTACTTCCGTGGGAGGCACGACTGTGCCACTAGGAAAGGGGAAAACGCGTTTTTTCACTTCTGCGAGAGGCACGGATTTGCTTCCACAAGTGCCTCTCGAAAAGGGAAAAAACGTGCTTCCGGTTCGGGTTTTTTCGTCCGATTTTTTTTGTGAAAAAAGTTAATCGAAACCTATAAAATGTGGGATCTATTTTTTATTATCTCAACGCGACGAATCCAACGGTGGAAACGGTTCGAGATTTGGACGCGCGGTTTGAGAGATAAAACGTTTTTAATAAACGAATCTACGAAAAAAAGAAAAACACCTAGGTTACGACTATTGGCGCGCATGCAGTGTGACACTTGTCGCAATCTGAGATTAATGATTTTGGCAATATCTTGTTTATAGTGCGATGGCAGCTTCCCTAGCCTGAAGTGCCCACACATATGGTCCAGCCCAGTAACGTGTTTTCTCGGTTGATGGTCGCTACTTTTTTCAATTGGTTTTTTTCCTTTACTGGTTTCTATGGTTTTTCTTTTTTCCTTCTTATAATTGTGGTTACTTTGTTTTTTCACATGTTTTCATTGGTTTTTCTTTTTCTTTGTTATATTCTGTTTTATTATTTTTTAGATTTTATTCAATTTCTTTGTATTTTTTGTCGGTTTTCCATGGTTTTCTTTTTTTAACACGTGTCTACATTTTTCTTACATATTTTTCATTTTTCATGTACACAAAGAACATTTTTAAATACACGTTTAATATTTTTCGAATACATCATGAATTATTATTTCAAATATATGCTTTGATGTCTATTATTTTCGTACACACTGTACAATATTACTATATACATCCGAAACATTTTTTATACAGGTTTAAAATTTTTAAATACATTATTAATTATTATTTTCAAATATATTTTTTCATGTCTATTGTTTTCATACACATCTGTACATTTTTATATACATATAAAATATATTTTTATACAGGTTTAACATCTTTCGTATATATGACTACATTTAAAAATATTTTTTATGTTTACTTTTTTCATACACATCATACATTTTTCTTATATAACGGAAACATTTTTTGTACATATTTAACATTTTTTGAATTATATGAACATTTTTTGTATATTGCATAAATATTTTACAGGTGTGAATATTTTCAAAATGTCACAAACATTTTTCTAAAGCTATCAACATTTTTCTAGTCATGCTAACAAAAACCATTACTGCGTTAACATTTTTGAAATTCTTGATTTAATTTTTCTTAAGAAAATATTATACTTTTCATTTCAAAATTGTAAATAAAGTTGTAAAACAAAAAAGGAAAAATAAAAACAATGAACCACCGTAGCAAACTAACGAATGCAGCGAAGAACTAACTATGCTGACCTTCTACTAGCTCTCTTCATGCTACCGCAATCCATAGCTCGCTACAAGCGAGCTAATTAGTGATTTCATAGGATGGGAGCAACTAACTGGAGATTGCCCCCCTGCAGGGGACTTCAGAGGTCACTTTTAGTGCATTTACACATGCCAAGTGGTGCATGCAGCCGCTGCCACATGTCACATGCTAGATGCCCCCTTTGTTTTTTTACTCGTTTTTGGATTTTAGACTTTTTTTTTTGTGTTTTTTAGGCTTTTTGGTTTGTGCTTTCACAAGAAACACATGTTTGCTTTCGCGAGAAGCACAACTCGAAAAGTGAAAAAAATTAGCTTCCACGAGAAGCACACATTTGCTTCTCATGAAGGCATAGATTTGCTCTGTGCTTATTTGAAAGGAAAACAATTGTGCTTTGAGAAGAAGCACATATCTGCTTTTGGTGGAGGCGTAAATTTGCTTCCGAGAGAAGCACTGTTCTTCTTCTTGGAAAGGAAAGAAAATCCGTGCTTCCACGAGAAACACAGATTTGCTTCTCATGAATGCATAGATTTGCTTCCAATTGTGCTTCTCGAAAATGGAACAAAATGAAAAAAAAACACTGTGCTTTCGGCTCCGTTTTTCTCTTCGGTTTTTCCTGGGGGTTTTTTTTGTGAAAAAGTTTGTCGAAATCTATTAACATGGAATCTAATTTTGAAGATCTCGACGGAAGAAATACAACGGTAAAAACGGTTCGGAATTTGGACGCATGATTTAAGATATAGAACATTAAAAAAAAAACGAATCTACGTGCGCCACTTGTCCGTGTGTGAGAAGATGGAAGTGATCTTTGCAAGGTGTTAGAGCATCTCTAGCAGACCCCTTATAAGGCTAGCCCTTATAAGGGGTTTACGGTTCGCGTTTGCCCTCTTATAAGGGGCGAATTTGGCTACGGCCGAGCAGAAAATTTATATGAAACTGTAAAATTTGAAAAAATGTTTCGCGCGAGAAATGAACAAGAAATTGTAGAGACGATCTTTCATACATACATGTAATAGAGATGATCATTCATACATACATACATACATACAGTTCATCGATTACATATTGCGCGTCGGCCTACCCTAACCCTAAACTGGCCAAAATGGGGCTCAGCGGAGCCCTGCGGGTGCGGTGGCGACGGCAATCACTCGTCGTCGTTCTCGGAGGTGAGGTCGATGTACATGGAGTCATGCGCTTCGGCTTCGCAGCGCCACGCCTCCTCCTTCTCCTCGAACTCCCGCGCCCCGGCGAGGCCCTGCTCGAGCAGGACATCGCTGACCTCCTTTTCCCGGCAACGGCGTTGCGCCACCACCTCCTCCTCCCGCGCACTGCGCGCGAGAATCGCCTCCTCGATGGCGTCCGCCTTGGAGGGGGGAGGTAGTCCTCCGGCCCGACGACGCCGGCGCGCGGACGCTTCGCCTCGTGCTCCCTCTTCACCTCGCGGAGCGGCGGGAGTTCCTCCGCCTCCCTCTTGACCGGCGGTAGCGCCATACACAAGTTGCACGCACCGGAGGAGTTACCCGTGCCGTACGAGCTGCTCGCGCCGTAGGCAAGTCGAGCCTGGCGTCGGTTGTACTCCTCAGTCTCGCGGCGGAGGAGGGACGCCGGCGGCTCAAGGCCTTGCTATTTTTTGAGCTTGCGTTGGTTTTTCCCTTGAAGAGGAAAGGGTGATACATCAATGTAGAGATAAGTATTTCCCTCAGTTTGAGAACCAAGGTATCAATCCAGTAGGAGGAACACACAAGCCACCAATGGTTGTACCTACACAAACAAAAAAATACTTGCACCCAACGCGATAAAGGGCTTGTCAATCCCTTCACGGTTACTTGCAAGGATGAGATCGGATAGAGATAGGTATAAAAGATAAATAAAAGTGCAAAATAAAGTAAAGGTAAATAAATTGCAGCAAGGTATTTTTAGGTTTTTGGTTTTTTAGATCTGAAAATAATATGATAAAAATAGACCCGGGGGCCATAGTTTTCACTAGAGGCTTCTCTCTTGAAAGAACGCATATAGTGGGTAAACAAATTACTATTGAGCAATTGATAGAAAAGCGTAAAGTTATGACGATATCTAAGACAATGATCATGAATATAGGCATCACGCCCGTGACAAGTAGACCGATTCCTTTCTGGTGGAAATATGCCCTAGAGGCAATAATAAAATGGTTATTATTATATTTCTTTGTTCATGATAATTGTTTATTGTTCATGCTAAAATTGTATTAACCGGAAACCGTAATACATGTGTGAATACATAGACCATAGCATATCCCTAGTGAGCCTCTAGTTGACTAGCTCGTTGATCAATAGATGGTTGTGGTTTCCTGACCATGGACATTGGATGTCGTTGATAACGGGATCACATCATTAGGAGAATGATGTGATGGACAAGACCCAATCCTAAGCATAGCACAAGATCGTATAGTTCGTTCGCTAGAGCTTTTCTAATGTCAAGTATCATTTCCTTAGACCATGAGATTGTGCAACTCCCGGATACCGTAGGAATGCTTTGGGTGTATCAAACGTCACAACGTAACTGGGTGACTATAAAGGTGCACTACAGGTATCTCCGAAAGTGTCTGTTGGGTTGGCACGAATCGAGACTGGAATTTGTCACTCCGTATGACGGAGAGGTATCTCTGGGCCCACTCGGTAATGCATCATGGTAATGAGCTCAATGTGACTAAGGAGTTAGCCACGGGATCATGCGTTACAGAACGAGTAAAGAGACTTGCCGGTAACGAGATTGAACAAGGTATAAGGATACCGACGATCAAATCTCGGGCAAGTAACATACCGATGGACAAAGGGAATTGCGTACGGGATTGATTGAATCCTCGACATCGTGGTTCATCCGATGAGATCATCGTGGAACATGTGGGAACCAACATGGGTATCCAGATCCCGCTGTTGGTTATTGGCCGGAGAGATGTCTCGGTCATGTCTGCATGGTTCCCGAACCCGTAGGGTCTACACACTTAAGGTTCGGTGACGCTAGAGTTGTTATGAGAAATTGTATGTGGTTACCGAAGGTTGTTCAGAGTCCCGGATGAGATCCCGGACGTCACGAGGAGTTCCGGAACGGTCCGGAGGTGAAGAATTATATATGGGAAGTCCAGTTTCAGTCACCGGAATGGTTTCGGGGGTTATCGGTATTGTACCGGGACTACCGGAAGGTGTCCGGGGGTCCACCGGGTGGGGCCACCTGCCCCGGTGGGCCAAATGGGCTGCGCAAGGGAGGGAACCAGCCCCTGGTGGGCTGGTGCGCCCCCCCAAGGGGCCCAAGGCGCCTAGGGTTGGAAACCCTAGGGGTGGGGGCGCTTCCCACCTGCTTGGGGGGTAAGTTTCCCCCCCCCCTGGCCGCCGCCCCTCCCCTTAGATGGGATCTAAGGGGGCTGGCCCCCTCTCCCCTTCTCCCTATAAATAGAGGGGGGGTGGGAGGGCAGCAGCACCTCTTCCCTGGCGCAGCCCTCCCCCTCTCCAACACCTCCTCCTCCTCCGTAGTGCTTGGCGAAGCCCTGTCGGAGAACCACAAGCTCCACCACCACGCCGTCGTGCTGCCGGAGCCCTCCCTCAACTTCTCCTCTTCCCTTGCTGGATCAAGAAGGAGGAGACGTCCCGGGGCTATACGTGTGTTGAACGCGGAGGCGCCGTCCGTTCGGCGCTAGATCGGATCTTCCGCGATTTGAATCGCCGCGAGTACGACTCCATCATCCGCGTTCCTTGTAACGCTTCCGCTTAGCGATCTTCAAGGGTATGAAGATGCACTCCCTCTCTCTCGTTGCAAGCTTCTCCTAGATTGATCTTGGTGATACGTAGGAATTTTTTTTGATTTACTACTACGTTCCCCAACAGTGGTATCAGAGCCAGGTTCTATGCGTAGATTCTTTGCACGAGTAGAACACAAGTAGTTGTGGGCGATGATTTGTTCAATTTGCTTACCGTTACTAGTCCTATCTTGATTCGGCGGCATTGTGGGATGAAGCGGCCCGGACCGACCTTATACGTACACTTACGTGAGACAGGTTCCACCGACTGACATGCACTTGATGCATAAGGTAGCTAGCGGGTGTCTGTCTCTCCCACTTTAGTCGGATCGGATTCGATGAAGAGGGTCCTTATGAAGGGTAAATAGCAATTAGCATATCACCGTTGTGGCTTTTGCGTAGGTAAGAAACGTTCTTGCTAGAAACCCTTAGCAGCCACGTAAAACATGCAACAACAATTAGAGGACGTCTAACTTGTTTTTGCAGGGTATGCTATGTGATGTGATATGGCCAAAAAGGATGTGATGAATTATATATGTGATGTATGAGATTGATCATGTTCTTGTAATAGGAATCACGACTTGCATGTCGATGAATATGACAACCGACAGGAGCCATAGGAGTTGTTTCAATTTATTGTATGACCTGCGTGTCAATGTAAAGGCCATGTAATTACTTTACTTTATTGCTAACCGTTAGCCATAGTAGTAGAAGTAATAGTTGGCGAGACAACTTCATGAAGACACGATGATGGAGATCATGGTGTCATGCCGGTGACGATGGTGATCATGCCGCGCCTCGAAGATGGAGATCAAAAGCGCAAGATGATATTGGCCATATCATGTCACTTTATGATTTGCATGTGATGTTTGTCATGTTTACATCTTATTTGCTTAGAACGACGGTAGCATAAATAAGATGATCCCTCACTAAAATTTCAAGAAATGTTTTCCTCCTAACTGTGCACCGTTACGAAGGTTCGTTGTTTCGAAGCACCACGTGATGATCGGGTGTGATAGATTCTAACGTTCGCATACAACGGGTGTAAGCCAGATTTACACATGCGAAACACTTAGGTTGACTTGACAAGCCTAGCATGTACAGACATGGCCTCGGAACACGAGAGACCGAAAGGTCGAACATGACTCGTATAGTAGATGCGATCAACATGGAGATGTTCACCGTTGATGACTAGTCCGTCTCACGTGATGATCGGACACGGCCTAGTCGATTTGGATCATGTATCACTTAGATGACTAGAGGGATGTCTATCTGAGTGGGAGTTCATCAGATGAACTTCATTATCATGTACATAGTCAAAGTGTCTTTGCAAATTATGTTGTAGATAGCTCGCACTGTAGCTCCCCTGTTTTATTGATACGTTCCTAGAGAAAAGTAAGTTGAAAGATGATGGTAGCAATAATGCGGACTGGGTCCGTGATCTGAGGATTGTCCTCATTACTGCATAGAAGGCTTATGTCCTTAATGCACCGCTCGATGCGCCACCCCCTCAAGCGTCGTCTGTAGATGTTTTGAACATCTGATAGGCACGTTCTGATGACTACTTGATAGTTCAGTGCGTCATGCATTACGGCTTAGAATTGAGGCTCCAAAACGTTTTGAACGTCACGGAACATATGAGATGTTCTAAGAGCTGAAATTGGGATTTCAGGCTCATGCCCGCGTTGAGAGGTATGAGACCTCCAACAAGATTCTTTGCCTGCAAGATGAAGGAGAATAGCTCAATCAGTGAGCATGTGCTCAGATTGTCTGGGTACTACGATCACTTGAATCGAGTGGGAGTTAATCTTCCAGATAAGATAGTGATTAATATAGTTCTCCAAGTCACTGCCACCTAGCTACTAGAGCTTCGTGATGAACTATAACATGCCAGGAATGGATAAGATGATCCCTGAGCTGTTCGCGATGTTTAACACCGCGAAGGTAGAAATCAAGAAGGAGCATCAAGTGTTGATGGTTAGTAAAACCACTAGTTTCACAAAAGGCAAGGGCAAGAAGGGAAACTTCATGGATGGCAAGTCAGTTGCTACTCCAGTGAAGAAACTCAAGGTTGAACCCAAACCTGAGACTAGGTGCTTCTGTTATGAGGAGAACGGTCGCTGAAGTAGAACAACCCTAGATACCTGGTAGATAAGAAAGCTGGCAACGTCGACAGAAGTATATTTGATATACGTGTTATTGATGTGTACCTTGCTAGTACTCCTAGTAGCACCTGGGTATTGGATACCGGTTCGGTTGCTAAATGTTAGTAACTCGAAATAAAAGCTATGGAATAAACGGAGGCTAGCTAAGGGTGAGGTGACGATGTGTGTTGGAAGTGTTTCCAAGGGTGATGTGATCACCATCGCACACTCTCTCGGGATTAGGGATGAACCTAAATAAATGTTATTTGGTGTTTGTGTTGAGCATGAACGTGATTAGATCGTGTTTATTGCAATACGGTTATTCATTTAAGTTAGAGAATAATGGTTATTCTGTTTACATGAATAATACCTTCAATGGTCATGCACCCAATGTGAATGGTTTATTGAATCTCGATCGTAGTAATACACATGTTCATAAAAGATGCAAAATTAATAATGATAGTACCACATACTTGTGGCACTGCCGCTAAAGGTCATATTGGTGTAAAGCGCATGAAGAAACTCCATGCTGATGGATCTTTGGACTCACTCGATTTCGAATCGGTTGCGACATGCGTACCATGCCTCTTAGGCAAGATGACTGAGACCCCGTTTCCGGTATGATGGAGTGGGCTAGTAACTTATTGGAGATAATACATGTTGATGTATGCAGTCCAATGAGTGTTGTAGCATGCAGTGGATATCGTTATTTTCTTACCTTCACTGATGATTTGAGTGGATATGAGTATATTTACTTAATGAAACACAAGTCTAAAACGTTTGAAAGGTTCAAACAAATTCAGAGTGAAGTCTAAGATCATCATGACAAGAAGATAAAAATGTCTATGATATGATCATGGAGGTGAATATCTGAGTTACAAGTTTGGTATACAACTTAAGACAATGTGAAAGGTGTTTCACAACTCACGCCACCTGGAACACCATAGTGTGATGGTGTGTCCGAACATCGTAGTCGTACTCTATTGGATATGGTGCGTACTATGATGTCTCTTATCGATTTGCCACTTTCGTTTTGGGGTTAAGCATTAGAGACAACTACATTCACTTTAAATAGGGCACCATCTAATTCCGTTGAGATGACACCGTATGTTTTGGCAGAAACCTAAGCTGTCATTTCTCAGAGTTTGGGAATACGACGCTTATGTCTGATAAGCTCGAACCCAAAGCGGAAATGTGCATCTTCATAGAATACCCTAAGGAAACATTTGGGTATGCCTTCTATCTCAGATCCGAGGGCAAAGCATTTGTTGCTAAAAACGGGTCCTTTCTCGAGAAAAGGTTTCTCTCGAAAGAATTGAGTGGGAGGAAGATAGAACTTGATGAGGTTGTTGAACCTTTGTTTCAACTAAAGAGTAGCGCATCACAGAAAGATGTTTCTGTGGAGCCTACGTCAGTTGAAGAGGAAGTTAATGGTGATGATCATGAAGCTTCGGATCAAGTTACTATCGAACTTTGTAGGTCGACAAAGACGCGTACTGCTCCTGAGTGGTACGGCAACCCTGTCTTGGAGGTCATGTTGTTGGACAACAATGAACCTACAAACTATGGAGAAGCGATGATGGGCCCGGATTCCAACAAATGGTTAGAGGCCATGAAATCCGAGAAAGGATCCATGTATGAAAACCAAGTATGGACTTTGGTAGACTTGCCCGTTGAATGGCAGGTCGTTGAGTACAAATGGACCTTTAAGAAGAAGACAGACACTGATGGTAAATGTTACCATTTATAAAGCTCGACTTGCCGCAAACAAGTTTCTGACAAGTTCAAGGAGTTGACTACGATGAGACTTTCTCATCCGTAGCGATGCTAAAGTCTGTTGGAATTATGTTAGCAGTTGCTGCATTTTTCGATTATGAAATCTGGCAGATGGATTTCAAAATATCTTTCCCTTGAGGAAAGGTTGTATGTGATACAACCAGAAGGTTTTGTCGATCCTAAGGATGCTAAAAAGTATGCAAGCTCCAGCAATCCTTCGATGGACAGGAGCAAGCATCTCGGAGTTGGAATATACGCTTTGATGAGGTGATCAAAGTTTTTGAGTTTATACAAAGTTTATGAGAAACTCGTATTTACAAGAAAGTGAGTGGGAGCACTATAGAATTTCTGATGAGTATATGTGGATGACAAATTGTTGATCGGAAATGATGTAGAATTTCTGGAAAGCATAAACGGTTGTTTGAAAAGAGTTTTTCAAAGGAAGACCTGGATAAAGCTACCTAATTGTTGGGCATCAAGATCTATAGATCAAGATGCTTGATGAGACTTTCAATGAGTACATACCTAGACAAGATTTTGAAAGAGTTCAAAATTGATCAGTCAAAGAAGGAGTTCTTACCTGATTTGTAAGGTGTGGAGTTGAGTGAGACTCAAAGCTCGACCGCGGTGGATC
The DNA here is from genome assembly GCA_011799875.1 of Thinopyrum elongatum. Lineage (NCBI taxonomy): Eukaryota > Viridiplantae > Streptophyta > Magnoliopsida > Poales > Poaceae > Thinopyrum > Thinopyrum elongatum. The sequence continues at coordinate 477,321,416 of CM022300.1, read as the reverse complement.
AAAGAGATAGGACGAAGGTCGTCCCCTATGCTCTGTATAATATGCCATGCTATGTACCGCACATGTGTGTGCCTTGCCATGAGTCTGTCAAGGGGTGCGAGAGTGATCCAGGAATGGATCACTGGACAGCGGTCAAGATTATCCTTAGTAACTAGAGGACTAAGGAAATATTTCTTGGTTATGGAGGTGATAAAGAGTTCGTCGTAAAGGGTTACGTCGATGCAAGCTTTAACACCAATCCGGATGACTCTGAGTAGCAATCCGGATATGTATGGTGGAGCAGCCATTTGGAATAGCTCCAAGTGGAGTGTGGTAGCAGTGTCTACAGTATGACATAGAGATTTGCAAAGTACACACAGATCTGAATGTCGCAGACCCGTTGACTAAAGACCTCTCTCACATGTAAAGCATGATCGAACCCCAGAACTCACTCGGTGTTAGATTCATAACAATGTAAATCACATGGTGATGTGAACTAGATTATTGACTCTAGTGCAAGTGGGAGACTGTTGGAAATATGCCCTAGAGGCAATAATAAAATGGTTATTATTATATTTCTTTGTTCATGATAATTGTTTATTGTTCATGCTAAAATTGTATTAACCGGAAACCGTAATACATGTGTGAATACATAGACCACAGCATGTCCCTAGTGAGCCTCTAGTTGACTAGCTTGTTGATCAATAGATGGTTGTGGTTTCCTGACCATGGACATTGGATGTCGTTGATAACGGGATCACATCATTAGGAGAATGATGTGATGGACAAGACCCAATCCTAAGCATAGCACAAGATCGTATAGTTCGTTCGCTAGAGCTGTTCTAATGTCAAGTATCATTTCCTTAGACCATGAGATTGTGCAACTCCCGGATACCGTAGGAATGCTTTGGGTGTATCAAATGTCACAACGTAACTGGGTGACTATAAAGGTGCACTACAGGTATCTCCGAAAGTGTCTGTTGGGTTGGCACGAATCCAGACTGGGATTTGTCACTCCGTATGACGGAGAGGTATCTCTGGGCCCACTCGGTAATGCATCATCGTAATGAGCTCAATGTGACTAAGGAGTTAGCCACGGGATCATGTGTTACGGAATGAGTAAAGAGACTTGCCGGTAACGAGATTGAACAAGGTATAAGGATACCGACGATCAAATCTCGGGCAAGTAACATACCGATGGACAAAGGGAATTGCGTACGGGATTGATTGAATCCTCGACATCGTGGTTCATCCGATGAGATCATCATGGAACATGTGGGAACCAACATGGGTATCCAGATCCCGCTGTTGGTTATTGGCCGGAGAGATGTCTCGGTCATGTCTGCATGGTTCCCGAACCCGTAGGGTCTACACACTTAAGGTTCGGTGACGCTAGAGTTGTTATGGGAAATTGTATGTGGTTACCGAAGGTTGTTCGGAGTCCCGGATGAGATTCCGGACGTCACGAGGAGTTCCGGAATGGTCCGGAGGTGAAGAATTATATATGGGAAGTCCAGTTTCAGTCACCGGAATGGTTTCGAGGGTTATCGGTATTGTACCGGGACCACCGGAAGGTGTCCGGGGGTCCACCGGGTGGGGCCACCTGCCCCGGTGGGCCAAATGGGCTGAGCAAGGGAGGGAACCAGCCCCTGGTGGGCTGGTGCGCCCCCCCAAGGGGCCCAAGGCGCCTAGGGTTGGAAACCCTAGGGGTGGGGGCGCCTCCCACCTGCTTGGGGGGTAAGTTTCCCCCCCTGGCCGCCGCCCCTCCCCTTAGATGGGATCTAAGGGGGCTGGCCCCCTCTCCCCTTCTCCCTATAAATAGAGGGGGGGTGGGAGGGTAGCAGCACCTCTTCCCTGGCGCAGCCCTCCCCCTCTTCAACACCTCCTCCTCCTCCGTAGTGCTTGGCGAAGCCCTGTCGGAGAACCACAAGCTCCACCACCACACTGCCGTGCTGCCGGAGCCCTCCCTCAACTTCTCCTCTTCCCTTGCTGGATCAAGAAGGAGGAGATGTCCCCGGGCTGTACGTGTGTTGAACGCGGAGGCGCCGTCCGTTCGGCGCTAGATCGGATCTTCCGCGATTTGAATCGCCGCGAGTACGACTCCATCATTCGTGTTCCTTGTAACGCTTCCGCTTAGCGATCTTCAAGGGTATGAAGATGCACTCCCTCTCTCTCGTTGCAAGCTTCTCCTAGATTGATCTTGGTGATACGTAGGAATTTTTTTTGATTTACTACTACGTTCCCCAACACTTCCTACATCTACTACTATTACTCCACACATCGACCGCTATCTAGCATGCATTTAGTGTATTAAGTTAAGAAGAACGGAGTAATGTCTTAAGCAAGATGACATGAAGTAGAGGGATAGATCCAATCAATATGAATAAACCCCACCTTTTTATCCTTAATGGTAACAATACAAATACGTGTCATGTCCCCTTCTGTCACTGGGTATGAGCACCGCAAGATTTAACCCATTACCAAACACCTCTCCCATGGCAAGAAAATCAATCTAGTTGGCCAAACCAAATCAATAGATCAGAGAGAAATACAAAGCTGTCTTAATCATGCATAAAAGAGTTCAAAGAAGACTCAAATAATATTCATAGATAATCTGATCGTAAATCCACAATTCATCGAATTTCAACAAACGCACCGAAAAAGAAGATTACATTGAATAGATCTCCATGAACATCGAGGAGAACATTGTATTGAAGATCAAAGAGAGAGAGAAGAAGCCATCTAGCTACTAGCTATGGACCCGTCGGTCTGTGGTAAACTACTCACACATCATCGGAAGGGCATCAAGGTTGATGTAGAGGCCCTCCGTGATCGAATCCCCCTCCGGCGGAGTACCGGAATAGGTCTCCAGATGGGATCTGGTACGTCTCCGTCGTATCTATAATTTTTGATTGTTTCATGCCAATATTCTACAACTTTCATATACTTTTGGCAACATTTTATACTATTTTTGGGACTAACATATTGATCCAGTGCCCAGTGCCAGTTCCTGTTTGTTGCATGTTTTTTGTTTCGCAGAATATCCATACCAAACGAAGTCCAAACACGATAAAAACTTACGGAGATTCTTTTTGGAATATATGTGATTTTTGGGAATTGGAATCAACGCGAGACGATGCCCGAGGGGCCCACAAGCCCTGGAGGCGCGCCCCCTACCCTGGGTACGGCCAGGGGGCTTGTGGCCACCCCGTAAGGCGGTTGGTGCCCTTATTTCGCCGCAAGAAAGCTAATATCCGAATAAAAATCGTGTTAAAATTTCAGTCCAATCGGAGTTTCGGATCTCCGGGAATTTAAGAAACGGTGAAAGGCCAGAATCTGGGAACGCAGAAACAGAAGGAAACAGAGAGAGATCCAATATCGGAGGGGCTCCCGCCCATCCACCTCCATGGAGGCCAAGGACTAGAGGGGAAACCCTCCTCCCATCTAGGGGGGAGGCCAAGGAAGAAGAAGAAGAAGGAGGGGGGCTCTCTCCCCCGCGCCGCCGGGCCAATCATCGTGTGACGGCGATCTATACCAACACCTCCGTCATCTTCCCCAACATCTTCATCACCTTCCCCCATCTATATTCTGTGGTCCACTCTCCCACAACCCGCTGTACCCTCTACTTGAACATGGTGCTTTATGCTTCATATTATTATCCAGTGATGTGTTGCCATCATATGATGCTTGAGTAGATTTTTGTTATCCTATCGGCGATTGGTGAATTGCTATGATTGGTTTAATTCGCTTGTGGTTATGTTGCTGTTCTTTGGTGCCCATCATATGAGCGCGCGTGTGGATCACACCATAGGGTTAGTTGTATGTTAATATGACTATGTATTGGAGGGCAAGTGTGACGACAGCTTCAGCCTAACATAGAAATTGATGCATACGGGATTGAAGGGGGACCAATATATCTTAATGCTATGGTTGGGTTTTACCTTAATGAATGTTAGTAGTTGCGTATGCTTGCTAATAGTTCCAATCATAAGTGCATAGAATTCCAAGTAAGGGATGACATGCTAGTAGTGGCCTCTCCCACATAAAACTTGCTATCAGTCTAGTAACGTAGTCAATTGCTTAGGGACAATTCCGCAACTCCTACCACCACTTTTCCACACTCGTTAAACTAACGTAATTGTTTCTTTATCTAAACAGCCCCTAGTTTTTCTCGTGCTCTTTATTATCTTGCGAACCTATCCTACAACACATACAAAGTACTTCTAGTTTCATACTTGTTCTAGGTAAAGCTAACGTTAAGCGTGCGTAGAGTTGTATCGGTGGTCGATAGAACTTGAGGGAATATTTGTTCTACCTTTAGCTCCTCGTTGGGTTCGACACTCTTACTTATCGAAAGAGGCTACAACTGATCCCATATACTTGTGGGTTATCAAGACCTTTTTCTGGCGCCGTTGCCGGGGAGCAATAGCATGGGGTGAATATTCTCGTGTGTGCTTGTTTGCTTTATCACTAAGTAGATTTTATTTTCTGTTCTAAGTTGTTCTCTATATTTAGTTATGGATATGGAACATGAAATACCAAAAAAATTAGGTGTACTTGCTACTCATGGAGATGGAGAACCTCCTAAAACCCTCGATGCTCATTATGTGGAAAATATTATGCACTACTTTGATAATCCTGAGAAAACCCCATTCAACTTGATAATGGGAGACATGTTGGATCAACGTGAATACTTTAGGGATTATCGCTTGACTCAAAAAGGGAAACTCTTATGGGATCAAATTCATATGTTGCATTGGTATGCTTGGAATTTAAGCCGGAGATATGATTATACTTGTTGCTCTAGGATGAAGGCTCCACACCTTCCCTTTTCATGTAAATTTAATGATAATGAAACCTTGGCTTCTTATGCTAATGGTATATATGATTACTATGATGTGGAACAAATAGAAGAATTTGTTGCTTTTAAGAGTGCTTATGAAATTGAATCTTTGTTTGAAAAGTGTGAAAATTATGATGATGCTGTTTACAGACCTGAATTTTTTGCTATACTTAAATATTGTGTAACATCCCAAATTTTCAATTTGGAATGTTTTACAATTATTAGCTAAGCATCTATGCATTTTGTTTGAATTGAGTGGCATTTGGAAATTTCAGAGGCATTTGAGTTTTATCTGACTTTGAATTCAACTTGGCAATTGAAATTTATTTCAAAAAAAATCCCTGACAAATACTTGTTCAAAAGTATGAGAGGAGCTAACATGACACTCCAAAAAGTCAGAAGAAAACAATGCCAAAAGTTTTGAATTCAAATTTGAGTTTCATTTGGATTTTTTTTAGAAAAATGTTTTTTATAAAGTTTTTATTTAGTCTCTTAAAAATAGTTCATCTTGTAGGATTTCTTTTTCTGAATTTTTTTATATATATATGTCCTATATAAAAATATTTTTATTTTCTATCTTTATTTTTTTTCTATCTTTCTTTCCCTTTGGGCCTAATATTCCACTAAGGCCCATACCTCTTCCCACCTGCTCATCTTCTTCCTCCTCTCTCTGTACGTGAACACTAACAGAACGTTCATCCATGGCGCCTCCACCTCTTCCTCCCCTCATCTTCCTTCCCCCGCACCCACAAACCCCCAGAACCGGTTCCCCTTACCTCCCTCGACCCCTCCCGTCCCCTGGTGCGCCTTAAAGACAACCATAATGGCCACCATGAGCACTTGAAACTGCAGCCATTAACACATCTCGCCCCACGCAACTCTGGACCTCCCCAAGCCCTATAAAAAGCACCCCTGCGAGCCCCTCTCACCCCTCGTTCGAAGCCCCCTCCTTTCGGGAGCCATCTCCCTCCCCATCCCGCTCAATTGCTCGCCGGAGTTCCTGGATTCCGGCGGCTTCTCCACCGCGCCAGGAGACGAGACCGACCCCGTCGCACTGCTCCCCGGGTCCGCCTCACGTTGCTCTTCACCGTCCCGCACGCGTCCTTCGCCGAAGCACACCGGAGCCGCCTTCTTCCTCGTCGCCGGCGACAAGTCCGGTGAGCACCCAGCCATGAGCACCCAGCCAATCAGAGAGCGCCACTTGGCATCTGGCCAAATTTTTTCTTCTCTTTTCCAGTATTTTTCCAAACACAGATTATATACCAATTCTTCTTTCTAGTATAACTTTTAATCTATAGATCCGATTTAGTTGATTCTTTTTCCTACGGTTTCATAAAAATCCTCTCTATCCCGAGAAACAAACGAAAAATATTTTTGAAAATTTTAAAATTTGAATTCAAACAGATTTGAATTCAAACTTCGTTCGGCCATAACTTGAGTTTCGTAACTCCGTTTTGGGTGATTCTTTTTGCAAATCGAAGCCTGTGACATGTACTTTCTGTTAAAACCAAAACCATTTATTTTTGTTGCTGTAAAAAATTACATTCTGTACAGAAACTTTATTTGATTGTTTTTGAAGTTTTCCGAAGTCTTTTATTTGTTTTCTTTTTGGATCTTTGCTTGTATGCTTATGTATGTTATTGCTTGCTTACGCTAGATCATCCGGAGTGCGAAGCTTGCTACTACGAATCTTTAGAGTTCAACGAATGTCAGCAAGGCAAGTTCACACTTTGATCATAATTTTCAATACCCAGTTTTTACTATGCATTAGTTTAACCCTCAAAGATTGCATGAGTAGGATTAGGAACATGTGGTTATGCTTTGTAGTTCATGTGGTAGGAACCTATGACCTTTGATCACCCCGGGAATATTCGTTATGTCATATATTGCTTAGCCATGCTCGTAGACGGGGATTGGTATGTGTGATCCATGCAAGTTGCCAGAGATAATAATTTTGGGACAACATAAGGTGGCAACCTTAATACACATCTGGGTGGATTGTTTGGGGCACCTGGAGAAACCAGTGCTTGTCCAAGGGGATCCCGGAGTACCCGTGCGATTACCCTAGGTCCGCCACCCAGGCTCAAAGGGATCATAAGATATTTCATGCCTAGGAACTTCCGTGTGCAGCCACAAGCCATTATGGGCTCTGGCATAGTTGAGTAAGTTGTGTGACCTCTTTCCGTGGTAGACTAGCTGATGTAGGGGAAAGTAGGTGTACCGGTCTACCCAGGGTTTGGAGGAAATACTTCAGAAAGGCTATGTCTCGATCTTCCGATCATGGAGGTGGTCGAGTCTTGTGGGGAAAAGTGCGCAAACCTCTGCAGAGTGTACAAACTAATCATGATTAGCCGTGTCCCCGGTTATGGACAACTTGAGTATCTAGAAGTGAATTATTGGTTGGTCTCATCACTCTTTTTAATGAAATTATTGGGTTACTAATAACTTGGGAATTTTGGGATTGAGTTGGAGGAACCTTCTCAATAATGGCATTTTTTTAATTTAGTAGTAATTAAAAATTTATTCCTTTGTTGTAGGGAAAAATTAGCTTTATGCAGAATTAAAATTAGAGCCTCCACCAGCCAGATATGCATGTAGTGATAAATATTGTTCATTATTATTCTATGGTGTGAAATTGCCAGCATATTCCATGTGCTGACCTACACGGCTGCAACGTCTCATGTTGCAGACTTTTCCGACGAGGATTAAAGGTGCGATAGGTCGTTGTTCTGCACTCAGTTTGCCGTGGAGTTGGATGGACTCATTTACCTTCGATGCTTCCGCAGTTATTTTTATTTAGATGGCCTTTGGCCATGTTATTGTAATAAATACTCTTTTGAGGACCTCGATGTAATAAAGTGTGTGATTGAACTCTGTTATAATTCCTCGAGTACTGTGTGTGTCAGCATACCGATCCAGGGATGACACTTAAGCACAAAGACTTCGATCCATTTGGGTCGGGTCGCTACAAGATGGCATCAGAGCACACGCTGACTGTAGGACGCGACCACTAGGAAATGGAAAGCCATAGGAAGAAAACTCTATTTTACGACTTCCTTATATATCCGTTGGTCTATACTCTTCTCTATTCATTTCTATCTCTTCTCCACTTCAATAAAATAGTTGTTGAACCCCATGACCAAGTTGCTCAGCCCGATGAGACCATGACCTATGAAGACAACACTGACGAAGAAGAAGCTAGAGTTGACATTGAATTGAGGAGATTTAGTTTAGACCGCCACTACCAAGTTGAGTCCAACTAATGATTTGCGGTAGTATGAAGAGATCATATCTCTTGTGGATATGACCTTACCTGTAGGTTTTGCTTGTGTGGTGTGATCTGTGTGAATTGCTTGATTTGGAGTTTTCTTGCTATCATAAGCATATGGGTAGTGATTTCTCTCATTAGGCCCTTACTCTATTCTAATTTCTCATCCACTCTAAACCGAACAGATGCCTCCGAGACGTGACCCAGAATTCCCACCGGAACTTACCCAGTTGATCCAAAACCAGAATGCCCTCATGCAGATACTCATCCAGAATCAGAACCAGAACAACAACAACAACCCACCGCCACCACCCCCGGTCGACAACCTTACCCGTTTCCTGAGGTTGAACCCACCCGTGTTCTCTAGCAGCACGGAGCCGATCATCGCAGATGACTGGCTTCGCAAGATCGGAAGGGAGCTAACCACCACAGGATGCACTGATGCTGAGAAGGTGCGCTTTGCCGCACATCAACTGAATGGACCAGCAGCTTCATGGTGGGAGAATTACACCACCACATTCCCCATAGCCAATGTGACTTGGGATCAGTTCCAGCAGGCGTTCTGTACCGCACATGTTTTAGCTGGAGCTATGAGTCTGAAGAAGCGTGAGTTCCGCAACTTACGCCAGGGAAATCGTTCTGTTGGTGATTATGTGGAGGAATTCAGCAAGTTATCCAGGTATGCTCCCGGAGACGTGGCTGATGATGCCGCTAAGCAGGAGAAATTTCTGGAGGGACTAAACGATGATCTGGGACTTCAGTTGACCGTGGCTACCTTTAACAATTATCAAGAGTTGGTCGACAAGGCTCTCATTCTAGAAGGCAAGCAGCAACAGGTGGAGAATCGCAAGAGGAAGTACGAACAGGGAAAGTACAACTCTGGAGTTCAGCAGAAGCCCCGCTATACCCCGTACTCGAGAAATAATGGATCAGGATCCGGCAAGTATGGTGGACACACTCACCATAACCATGGAGGACATTCACATCATGGAGGGAATGGACACAACCATAATGGCCATAGGAATGTCAATGGGAATGGAGGACACAGCAATCAGAATCATTCCAGCCCCGCAACACCCGCAAAGAAAGATCTGAGTCACATTACCTGTTTCAAGTGCGGGAAGACCGGACACTACGCCACCGAATGCCCAGAGGCGAAGAACGGGAATGGCAATGGAAGCTTTGGAAAGAAGCCCAATCCCTTCACCAGAGGTCAGGTGAACCATGTCGATGTGGAGGAAGTTTATGACCAGCCTGACATCGTTGTTGGTAAGTTCTTGATTAATTCATTTACAACCCTTGTTCTTTTTGACACTGGTGCATCGCATTCATTCATATCAAGGGGGTTTGTGGATAAGTTTAAGTTGCCGACCGTAGCCCTTAAAACACCAATGTTAGTGAGTTCCCCAGGAGCAGAGTCTACGGCTAGTCGGGGATGTTTTCAGTTGCCATTGACCATAGGGAGACACGTTTTTCCCACCGATCTCATCACCCTAGAATCACAAGGATTGGACGTAATTCTAGGCATGGACTAGCTATCCAAGTATGAAGGGAATATTGATTGTGCCCGTAAGTCGATTCTTCTCACCACCCCAGATGGAAAACGGATCAAGTATGTGTAGAGGCATATGCCAAGGAGGACTCAAGTGAATTTCGGGAGTTGTTCAGGAGGAAGTACCAGTTGTGAAGTACTATCCCGATGTATTCCCCGAGGAATTGCCCGGCATGCCACCAGATCGGGACATAGAGTTTTTGATCGAATTGTTACCAGGCACCGGACCAATATCCAAGAGACCGTACCAGATGCCCGCAAATGATCTGGAGGAAATTAAGAAGTAGATTAAGGAATTATTGGAGAAAGGTTATATTCGACCGAGTTCATCACCTTGGGGAGCCCCAGTGCTTTTAGTGGAGAAGAAAGATGGAACCTTGAGAATGGTTGTGGATTATCGTTTGTTGAACGAGGTGACCATCAAGAACAAGTACCCCTTACCGATGATTAATGACTTGTTTGATCAGTTAGTCGGAGCTAGTGTTTTCTCCAAGATCAATCTTCGCTCAGGATATCACCAGTTGAAGATCCGAGAGCAGGACATACCCAAGACAACCTTTACCACGAGATATGGGCTTTATGAGTACACGGTCATGTCTTTTGGTTTGACTAACGCCCGTGCCTATTTCGTGAGTATGATGAACAAGGTATTCATGGAGTTTTTGGATAAGTTCGTCGTCGTTTTCATTGATGATATACTGGTTTACTCGAAGAATGAAGAGGAACACAAGGAACATTTGTGCTTGGTGCTGGAGAAGCTCAGAGAACATCAGTTATATGCAAAGTTCAGCAAGTGCGAATTCTGGTTGAAGGAAGTCGGATTTCTCGGACATGTTATATCAGGGAAAGGAATAGCAGTGGACCCTTCGAAGGTTGAAGCCGTCACCGAATGGAAGGCACCCACCTCAGTCGGAGAGATTCGTAGTTTCCTTGGACTTGCAGGATATTATCGGAGGTTTATTGAGAATTTCTCCAAGATCGCGAAGCCCATGATGGGGTTATTGAAGAAAGACACTAAGTTTGTTTGGACCGACAAATGTGAGGCTAGTTTCCAGGAGCTGAAGAAACGTTTGGTCACAGCCCCAGTGCTAATCCTTCCGAACATACGCAAGGATTTCCAAGTATATTGCGATGCTTCTCGTCAGGGACTTGGAGGTGTTCTTATGCAAGAAGGAAAAGTAGTATCCTATACCTCATGTCAACTTCGACCTCATGAGTTGAACTACGCAACACATGATTTGGAGTTAGCAGCCGTAGTGCACGCACTCAAGACCTGGAGGCATTTTCTTATTGGAAATCATTGTGATGTTTACACGGATCATAAGAGTTTGAAATATAGCTTCACGCAGAAGGAGTTGAACCTCAGGCAGAGAAGATGGTTGGAGCTCATAAAGGATTATGACATGAAATTGCACTATCACCCAGGAAAGGCCAATGTTGTGGCAGATGCATTGAGCCGCAAGAGCTATGTTAATACCCTCACAGCAGGAGGATTACCTCAGGAGTTAATTGATGATCTCAGAGATCTCCCATTGGAGATAGTACCACGAGGTTTTGTTGCCGCAATGTAAATTCAATCCACTTTGTTGGGAAAGATCCGAGAAGCCCAGAAGTTAGACAAAGGTATTGCGGAGATAAAGGGAAGGATGAACCAAGGAAAGGCAGAAGGATTTCGTGAGGATGAACATGGAACCTTATGGTTTGAGCAGCGTATTTACGTGCCAAATGACCCAGAAATCAGGAAGTTGATTCTTCAGGAGGCTCATGATTCACCTTACTCGATACACCCAGGCAACACCAAGATGTATTTGGACTTGAAGGAAAAATTTCCGGTGGACAAGTATGAAGAAGGATATTGCTGAGTATGTAGCAGTATGCGACGTATGTCAGAGAGTTAAGGCAGGGCACCAGAAACCAGCAGGATTACTTCAGCCCTTGCCGATACCCAATTGGAAATGGGATAAGCTTGGCATGGACTTTATCACCAGATTACCCACGACTCGTTCAGGATATGATTCCATCTGGGTTATAGTTGATCGCTTGACCAAGGTAGCTCACTTCATCCTCGTGAAAACCACTTATGCAAGTGCTAAGTTGGCCAAGATATACATGACCAGGATCGTATGTCTGCATGGAGTTCCGAGGACCATCGTATCAGATAGAGGAACACAATTTACCTCAAAGTTTTGGCATCAGTTACACGAAACTTTGGGTACCAGGCTAGAGTTCAGTACAGCCTTTCATCCGCAGACAGATGGGCAGACCGAGAGGGTCAATCAGATTCTGGAGGACATGTTGAGAGCTTGTGCGCTAGATTATGGATCTAGTTGGGATGATAATTTGCCTTACGCAGAGTTCTCATATAACAACAGTTATCAAGCTAGTTTGAAGATGGCCCCTTTCGAAGCTTTGTACGGAAGGAGGTGCAGGACACCATTGATGTGGGATGAAGTTGGAGACCGTAAATTATTCGGACCAGATTTAATCATAGTTTCGGAGGAGAAAGTCAAGTTGATCCGTGACAGACTCAAAATAGCCCAATCCAGACAGAAAAGTTATGCCGATACTAAACGCAAGGAAGTAACTTATGAAGTCGGAGACAGAGCATATCTTCGTGTGTCGCCACTTCGAGGAGTTAAACGATTTTGAGTCAAAGGAAAGTTAGCACCACGATTTGTGGGGCCGTACAGAGTTTTAGAACGCATGGGCGAAGTTGCCTACAAATTGGAATTACCCGAAGCCTTGTCAGGAGTTCATGATGTGTTTCACATCTCCCAGTTGAAGAAGTGCCATGCAGAGATGGCCGATATTCCTTTGAGAGATACAGTGCCACTGGAGGCCATACAGTTGGATAGTGATCTGACCTATGAGGAGAAGCCCGTCAAGATTCTCGAGACTGCAAGCAGGGTTACCCGCAGCAAGGTCATCAAGTTCTGCAAGGTTCAGTGGATTCATCATACCGAGGAAGAAGCCACCTGGGAACACGAAGAAGATCTTCGACAGGACCACCCACATCTTTTTGCTAGCCAACCTGAATCTCGAGGGCGAGATTCATCTTAAGGGGGGTAGGTTTGTAACATCCCAAATTTTCAATTTGGAATGTTTTACAATTATTAGCTAAGCATCTATGCATTTTGTTTGAATTGAGTGGCATTTGGAAATTTCAGAGGCATTTGAGTTTTATCTGACTTTGAATTCAACTTGGCAATTGAAATTTATTTCAAAAAAAAATCCCTGACAAATACTTGTTCAAAAGTATGAGAGGAGCTAACATGACACTCCAAAAAGTCAGAAGAAAACAATGCCAAAAGTTTTGAATTCAAATTTGAGTTTCATTTGGATTTTTTTAGAAAAATGTTTTTATAAAGTTTTTATTTAGCCTCTGAAAAATAGTTCATCTTGTAGGATTTCTTTTTCTGAATTTTTTGATATATATATGTCCTATATAAAAATATTTTTATTATTTATCTTTATATTTTTTTTCTGTCTTTCTTTCCCTTTGGGCCTAATATTCCACTAAGGCCCATACCTGTTCCCACCTGCTCATCTTCTTCCTTCTCTCTGTACATGAACACTAACAGAACATTCATCCATGGCGCCTCCACCTCTTCCTCCCCTCATCTTCCTTCCCCCGCACCCACTAACCCCCAAAACCGATTCCCCTTACCTCCCTCGACCCCTCCCATCCCCTGGTGCGCCTTAAAGACAACCATAATGGCCACCATGAGCGCTTGAAACTGCAGCCATTAACACATCTCGCCTCACGCAACTCTGGACCTCCCCAAGCCCTATAAAAAGCACCCCCACGAGCCCCTCTCACCCCTCGTCCGCAGCCCCCTCCTTTCGGGAGCCATCTCCCTCCCCATCCCGCTCAATTGCTCGCCGGAGTTCCTGGATTCCGGCGGCTTCTCCACTGCGCCAGGAAACGAGACCGACCCCGTCGCACTGCTCCCCGGGTCCGCCTCACGTTGCTCTTCACCGTCCTGCACGCGTCCTTCGCCGAAGCACTTTTCCGACGAGGATTAAAGGTGCGATAGGTCGTTGTTCTGCACTCAGTTTGCCGTGGAGTTGGATGGACTCATTTACCTTCGATGCTTCCGCAGTTATTTTTATTTAGATGGCCTTTGGCCATGTTATTGTAATAAATACTCTTTTGAGGACCTCGATGTAATAAAGTGTGTGATTGAACTCTGTTATAATTCCTCGAGTACTGTGTGTGTCAGCATACCGATCCAGGGATGACACTTAAGCACAGAGACTTCGATCCATTTGGGTCGGGTCGCTACATATTGCTATGAGAATTATGAATATAATGCCGATATTAATTGGTTTATTGAGAAAGTCTCCGCTGTCCAAGAAGAGGCTAATATTTTGCAGGAATCTGTGGAAGAAGAAATTGATGTCACTATAAGCTCATTAGATGAAAAAGATGAGGAGGAGAGCGAAGAACAAAGGAAGGAAGAGCGGATTGATCACCCGTTCCCATCTTCTAATGAGAGTAACTCTTCAACTCATACATTGTTTAATTTCCCTTCGTGCTTACCGAAGGATGATTGCTATGATCCCTTGGATTCATTTGAAATATCCCTTTTTGATGAAATTGATGCTTGCTATGCTTGTGGCCATGATGCCAATATGAATGATGCTTATGGATATGAACTTGCTATAGTTCCTTATGTTAAGAATGAAATTATTGCTATTGCACCCACGCATGATAGTCCTATTATCTTTTTGAATTCTCCCTACTACACTATATCGGAGAAGTTTGCTCTTATTAAGGACTATATTGGTGGGTTGCGTTCTACTATTGCACATGATGATTTTGATAGATATAATATGCATGTGCTTGCTGCTCCTACTTGCAATTATTATGAGAGAGGAACTACATCTCCACCTCTCTATGTTTCCCATACGATAAAATTGCAAGAAACTGTTTATGCTATGTATTGGCCTTTACTTGATGTGCATGAATTGTTCTTTTACGACATGCCAATGCATAGGAAGAGAGTTAGACTTCGTCATTGCATGATATATGTTGCTTTGTGCTCACTACTAAATTACAAATCGTTGTTAATTAAATTTGGCTTTGATATACCTTGGGATCCGGGTGGATCCATTACTTGAGCACTTTATGCCTAGCTTAATGGCTTTAAAGAAAGCGTTGCTAGGGAGACAACCCGGAATTTTTAGAGAGTCATTTTATTCTGTTGAGTGCTTTTATAAAGTTTAAAAACAAAAAAAATTAGAGGGGATTCTAAAACTTTTTCAAAAAGAAAAGTGAAAGTAAGAAAGACGAGCACCGTTGAAGCGGGGGAGCTCCTTGAACTTTGTTCATGCCCATGGAAACTTTGCAAATCTTAAACTACAGAAACTTTTCAACAAAAATAATTATCCCCTTGTACAAATCCATTGTAATATAAAAATAATGTGCCAATATTTGCCTTTAGGATGATTAGATTGCTTGTTTGGTATGTGCAGTGGAAAAACAGAAACTTTGTCTGTAGCGCGTAAATTTACATTTTTTACTGGAATTTCAAAAGTTTCTGAAATATTTACAAAGTACTTATTTACAAATTTTTTATTTTTTCGTAATTTTTCAGAATTTTTGGAGTTACATAAGTATAGTGAATGTTCAGATTACTACAGACTGTCCTGTTTAAGACAAATTCTGTTTTTGATGCATTGTTTTGCTAGTTTTGATGAAACTATCGATTTTATCGGTGGTATAAGCCATGGAGAAGTTATAATACAGTAGCTACAATGCAAAAACAAAATATGAATGGGTTTTCAACAGTACTTAAAGTGGTGATTTGTTTTATTATACTAACGGATCTCACGAGGGTTTTGTTAAGTTTTGTGTGATTGAAGTTTTCAAGTTTTGGGTGAGATCACGATGAATGAAGGAATAAGGAGTGGCAAGAGCCTAAGCTTGGGGATGCCCGAGGCAACCCAAGGTAATATTCAAGGACTCCCAAGCAACTAATCTTGGGGATGCCCCGGAAGGCATCCCCTCTTTCTTCTAACGACCATCGGTAATTTTACTTGGAGCTATATTTTTATTCATCACATGATATGCGTAAATTCTTGGAGCGTCTTTTGTGTTTATTTTTACTTTTTATTTTATGCACCATGCTGATATGAGATAGTCCTTGGTTGATTTATAGAATGCTCTTTGCACTTCACTTATATCTTTTGAGTATGGCTTTATAGAATGCTTCATGTGCTTCACTTATATCATTTGAAGTTTGGATAGCCTGTTTCTCTACACATAAAAAACCGCCATTTGTAGAATGCTCTGTTGCTTCACTTATATTTGTTAGAGCATGGGCATATCTTTTTTAGAAAGAATTAAACTCTCATGCTTCGCTTATATCTATTTAGAGAGTCAACAGGAATTGGTCATTCACATGGTTAGTCATAAAATCCTACATAAAACTTGTAGATCACTGAATATGATATGTTTGATTCCTTGCAATAGTTTTGCGATATAAAGATGGTGATATTAGAGTCATGCTAGTGAGTAATTGTGGATTGGTATAAATACTTGTGTTAAGGTTTGTGATTCCCGAAGCATGCACATATGGTGAACCGTTATGTGATGAAGTCGGAGCATAGTTTATTTTTTATTGTATTACTTATGAGTGGCGGTCGGGGACGAGCGATGGTCTTTTCCTACCAATCTATCCCCCTAGGAGCATGCGTATTAATACTTTGTTTCGATGGCTAATAAACTTTTGCAATAAGTATGTGAGTTCTTTATGACTAATGTTGAGTCCATGGATTATACGCACTCTCACCCTTCCATCATTGCTAGCCTCTTCGGTACCGTGCATTGCCCTTTCTCACCTCGAGAGTCGGTGCAAACTTCACCGGTGCATCCAAACCCGTTATATGAAATGCTCTATCGCACATAAGCCTCCTTATATCTTCCTCAAATCAGCCACCATACCTACCTATCATGGCATTTCCATAGCCATTCCGAGATATATTGCCATGCAACTTCCATCATCATCATATACATGACTTGAGCAATCATTGTCATATTGCTTTGCATGATTGTAAGATAGCTAGCATGATATTTTCACGGCTTTTCCGTTTTTGATATATTTGCTATGCTAAATCATTGCACATCCCGGTACACTGCTGGAGGCATTCATATAGAGTCATACTTTGTTCTAGATATCGAGTTGTAAGTAAATAAAAGTATGATGATCATCATTATTAGAGCATTGTCCCAGTGAGGAAAGGATGATTGAGAATATGATTCCCCCACAAGTCGGGATGAGACTCCGGAGAAATAAAATAAAATAAAAAAATAAAAAAAAGGCCAAAAAAGAGAGAGCCCAAAAAAAAAACCAAAAAAAAGAGAGAAAAAGAGAGAAGGGTCAATGCTACTATCCTTTTACCACACTTGTGCTTCATAGTAGCACCATGATCTTCATATAGAGAGTCTCTTGAGTTATTACTTTCATATACTAGTGGGAATTTTCATTATATAACTTGGCTTGTATATTCCGATGATGGGATTCCTCAAATGCCCGAGGTCTTCATGAGCAAGCAAGTTGGATGCACACCCACTTAGTTTTCAGTTTGAGCTTTCATACACTTATAGCTCTTAGTGCATCCGTTGCATGGCAATCCCTACTCCTCGCATTGACATCAATTGATGGGCATCTCCATAGCCCATTGATTAGCCGCGTCGATGTGATACTTTCTTCCTTTTGTCTTCACCACACAACCTCCACCATCATATTCGATTCCACCTATAGTGATATATCCATGGCGCATGCTCATGTATTGCGTGAAAGTTGAAAAGGCTTGAGAACATTAAAAGTATGAAACAATTGCTTGGCTTGTCATCGGGGTTGTGCATGATGAAATACTTTGTATGATGAAGATGGAGCATAGCCAGACTATATGATTTTGTAGGGATAACTTTCTTTGGCCAAGTTAATTTAAGAAGACATGATTGCTTTATTAGTATGCTTAAAGTATTATTGTCTTAATGTCAAATGATAGACTATTGCTTTGAATCACTCGTGTCTTAATATTCATGCCATGATTAGATTATATGATCAAGATTATTCTAGGTAGCATTCCACATCAAAAATTATCTTTTTTATCATTTACCTACTCGAGGACGAGCAGGAATTAAGCTTAGGGATGTTGATACGTCTCCGTCGTATCTATAATTTTTGATTATTTCATGCCAATATTCTACAACTTTCATATACTTTTGGCAACTTTTTATACTATTTTTGGGACTAACATATTGATCCAGTGCCCAGTGCCAGTTCCTGTTTGTTGCATGTTTTTGTTTCACAGAATATCCATACCAAACAAAGTCCAAACGCGATAAAAACTTACGGAGATTCTTTTTGGAATATATGTGATTTTTGGGAATTGGAATCAACGCGAGACCATGCCCGAGGGGCACACAAGCCCTGGAGGCGCGCCCCTACCCTAGGCGCGGCCAGGGGACTTGTGGCTACCCCATAAGGCGGTTGGTGCCCTTCTTTCGCCGCAAGAAAGCTAATATCCGGATAAAAATCGTGTTAAAATTTCAGCCCAATCGGAGTTACGGATCTCCGGTAATTTAAGAAACGGTGAAAGTCTAGAATCTGGGAACGCAGAAACAGAAGGAAACAGAGAGAGATCCAACCTCGGAGGGGCTCCCGCTTCTCCGCCACCATGGAGGCAAAGGACCATAGGGGAAACCCTCCTCCCATCTAGGGGGGAGGCCAAGGAAGAAGAAGAAGGAGGGGGGCTCTCTCCCCCTCTCTCCTGATGGCGCCGGAACGCCGCCGGGGCAATCATCGTGTGACGGCGATCTACACCAACACCTCCGTCATCTTCCCCAACATCTTCATCACCTTCCCCCATCTATATTCAGCGGTCCACTCTCCCGCAACCCGCTGTACCCTCTACTTGAACATGGTGCTTTATGCTTCATATTATTATCCAATGATGTGTTGCCATCCTATGATGCTTGAGTAGATTTTTGTTGTCCTATCGGTGATTGGTGAATTGCTATGATTGGTTTAATTCGCTTGTGGTTATGTTGTTATCCTTTGGTGCCCATCATATGAGCGCGCATGTGGATCACACCATAGGGTTAGTTGTATGTTGATAGGACTATGTATTGGAGGGCAAGGGTGACGGCAGCTTCATCCTAGCATAGAAATTGATGCATACGGGATTGGGGGGACCAATATATCTTAATGCTATGGTTGGGTTTTACCTTAATGAACGTTACTAGTTGCGGATGCTTGCTAATAGTTCCAATCATAAGTGCATAGAATTCCAAGTAAGGGATGACATGCTAGCTATGGCCTCTCCCACATAAAACTTGCTATCAGTCTAGTAACGTAGTCAATTGCTTAGGGACAATTCCGCAACTCCTACCATCACTTTTCCACACTCGTTAAACTAACGTAATTGTTTCTTTATCTAAACAGCCCCTAGTTTTTTTTGTGCTCTTTATTATCTTGCAAACCTATCCTATAACACCTACAAAGTACTTCTACTTTCATACTTGTTCTAGGTAAAGCTAACGTTAAGCGTGCGTAGAGTTGTATCGGTGGTCAATAGAACTTGAGGGAATATTTGTTCTACCTTTAGCTCCTCGTTGGGTTCGACACTCTTACTTATCGAAAGAGGCTACAACTGATCCCATATACTTGTAGGTTATCAGGATCTCCGAGGATAGAAACTTGCGATGGCGGAAAAGTATTTTTGGTCTGCCCTCTAGTGTATGGGGAATATTGCGTATTTATAGAACAAAGATTAGAGTTAGAGGAGCATCAGGGGGCCCACAAGCCAGGGGGCGCCCCCCTAGGGCGCGCCCTCCGAGCTTGTCACCAACTGGTGGCCCCTCTGACCTCCTCCCGAAGGTTCCTGGGTATCTTCTGGTCCAAGAAAAATCCTCAAAAAGTTTCGTTCCATTTGGACTCCGTTTGGTATTGATTTTCTGTAAAAGACAAAAACAAGGAAAAAACAGCAACTGTCACTGGGCACTAGGTTAATAGGTTAGTCCCAAAAAATGATATAAAATAGCATAATAATGCATATAAAACATCCAAGATGGATAATATAATAGCATGGAACAATAAAAAATTATAGATGCGTTGGAGACGTATCAAGCATCCCCAAGCTTAATTCCTGCTCGCCCTCTAGCAGGCAAATGATAAAAACAGAATTTTTGATGTGGAATGCTACCTAACATGTTTATCATGTAATCTTTCTTAATGTGGCATGAATATTCTGATCCATAAAATTCAAAACAAAAGTTTAATATTGACATAAAAACAATAATACTTCAAGCATACTCAAAAGCAATCATGTCTTATCAAAATATCATGGCTAAAGAAAGTTATCCCTACAAAATCATATAATCATGTCATGCTCTATCTTCTTAACACAAAATATTTATCATGCACAACCCCGATGACAAGCCAAGCAATTGTTCATACTTTTTAACACGCTTCAGCTTTTTCAACTCTCACGCAATACATGAGCGTGAGCCATGGATATATCACTATGGGTGGAATAGAATATCATGGTGGAGGTTGTGTGGAGAAGACAAAAAAGGAGAAAGTCTCACATTGACGAGGCTAATCAACGGGCTATGGAGATGCCCATCAATTGATGTCAATGCAAGGAGTAGGGACTGCCATGCAACGGATGCACTAGAGCTATAAGTGTATGAAAGCTCAAAAGAAAATTAAGTGGGTGTGCATCCGACTTGCTTGCTCATGAAGACCTAGGGCATTTGAGGAAGCCCATCATTGGAATATACAAGCCAAGTTCTATAATGAAAAGTTCCCACTAGTAATATATGAAAGTGACAAAATAGGAGACTCTCTATCATGAAGAACATGGCGATACTTTGAAGCACAAGTGTGGAAAAGGATAGTAACATTGTCCCTTCTCTCTTTTTCTCTCAAATTTTTCCTTTTTTTCTTCTTTTTTTATTTTGGGCTCTTTGGCCTCTCTTTATTATTATTATTTTGGGCTCTTTGGGCTCTTTTTTATTTAAGTCCGGAGTCTCATCCCGACTTGTGGGGGAATCATAGTCTCCATCATCCTTTCCTCACATAGGACAATGCTCTAATAATGATGATCACCACACTTTTATTTACTTACAACTCAAGAATTACAACTCAAAACTAGAACAAAAATATGACTCTATATGAATGCCTCCGATGGTGTACCGGGATGTGCAATGATCTAGCGTGACATGTATAAAAAATATGAACGGTGGTCAAGCCACAAATACTATGTCAACTATATGATCATGCAAAGCAATATGACAATGATGATATGTGTCATAATAAAACGGAATGGTGGAAGTTGCATGGTAATATATCTCGGAATGGCTATGGAAATGTCATAATAGGTAGGTATGGTGGCTGTTTTGAGGAAGATATAAGGTGGCTTATGTGTGAAAGAGCGTATCATATCACGGGGTTTGGATGCACCGGTGAAGTTTGCACCACAACTCAAGGTGAGTAAGGGCAATGCATGGTATTGAAGAGGCTAGCAAAATGCGGAAGGGTGATAGTGCGTATAATCCATGGACTCAACATTAGTCATAATGAACTCACATACTTATTGCAAAAGTTTATTAGCCCTCGAAGCAAAGTACTACGCATGCTCCTAGGGGGATAGATTGGTAGGAAAAGACTATCGCTCGTCCCCAACCGCCACTCATAAGGAAGATAATAAAAAATAAATCATGCTCCAACTTCATCGCATAACGAGAGACCATACGTGCATGCTTTGGGAATCACAAACCTTAACAGAAATATTCTTACTAAACCACAATTACTCACTAGCATGACTCTAATATCACTATCTTTATATCTCAAAACAAATGCAAGGAATCAAACTTCTCATATATTCAATGATCCTCATGAAAGTTTTTATTATATCCCTCTTGAATACCTTATCATATTAGGACTAAATTCGTAACCTAAGCAAATTGCCACTATTTATAAGACTCTCAAAATAATATAAGTGAAGCATGAGAGTTCACCAATTTCTTCAAAATAAAACCACTGCCGTGCTCTAAAAGATATAAGTGAAGCACTAGAGCAACTACCTAGCTCAAAAAATATAAGTGAAGCACATAGAGTATTCTAATAAATTCATGATTAATGTGTGTCCCTCTCAAAAGGTGTGTACAACAAGGATTATTGTGGAAAAATAAAAAGCAAATAAAGCAAAGTCTTATATAATACAAGATGCTCCAAGAAAAACACATATCATGTGGTGAATAAAAATATAGCCTCAAGTAATTTACCGATAGATTGAAGACAAAAGAGGGGATGCCATTCGGGGCATCCCCAAGCTTAGATGCTTGGTTGTCCTTGAATATTACCTTGGTGTGCCTTGGGCATCCCCAAGCTTAGGCTCTTGCCACTCCTTATTCCATAGTCCATCGAAACTTCACCCAAAACTTGAAAACTACACAACACAAAACTCAACACAAAACTCATGAGATTCGTTAGTATAATAAAACAAATCCTCACTTTTAGGTACTGTTGTAAACTCATTCCAATTTTAAATTTGCATTATATCTACTGTATTCTAACTTTACCATGGCTCATACCCCCCGATACTACCAATAGATCCATCAAAATAAGCGAACAACACAAGGAAAACATAATCTGTCAAAAACATAATAGTCTGTAAAGACCCGAATTAATATCATACTTCTGTAACTCCAAAAATACTGAAACACTAGGAAAACGTAGAAAATCTATATATAAATCTTGTGTAAAAAATCAGAATTTTTCTAACTTCCAGCGAATTTTAACAATTCTGCTACTGGACGCAAAAGTTTCTATTTTTTCTCATAAACAAATCAACGATTTTCCAAATCATCCCAAAGGTCTTACTTGGCACAAACACCAATTAAAACATTAAAACACAATCATAATAGAAGTATAATTGCATATTTATTGAAAATCAGAAGCAAAAACAAAAAACATAAAATAAAATTGGGTTGCCTCCCAACGAGCGCTATTATTTTACACCCCTAGCTAGGCATATTGCATAGATCTAGGTATTTTCATATTTGGTATTCAATCCATAAGTGGCCCTCATAATAGATTCATATGGAAACTTAATTTTCTTTCTTGGAAAGTGTTCCATGCCCTTCCTTAATGGAAATTGAAATCTAATGTTTCCTTCTTTCATATCAATAATTGCACCAATCGTTCTAAGGAAAAGTCTACCAAGAATAATAGGGCATGTAGGATTGCAATCTATATCAAGCACAATAAAATCTACGGGCACATAATTCCTATTTGCAATAATAAGAACATCATTAATTCTTCCCATAGGTTTCTTAATAGTGGAATCCGCTAAGTGCAAATTTAAAGAACAATCATCAAGTTGATGGAAACCTAGCACATCACATAAAGTTTTTGGAATAGTGGAAACGCTAGCGCCCAAATGACACAAAGCATTGCACTCATAATATTTAATCTTGATCTTAATAGTAGGTTCCCACTCATCATAAAGCTTTTTAGGGATTGAAACTTCCAACTCAAGTTTTTCTTCAAAAGATTTCATTATAGCATCAACGATATGTTTAGTAAAAGCTTTATTTTGATTATACGCATGAGGTGAATTAAGCATAGATTGTAACAATAGAAATTAAAATCCTTGAAATCCAAAATAGTGGGCTCATCACTAGTTAAAGTTTTGACCTCACCAAACCCACTTTTATCAAATTTTTCATTAAGATCTTCACCCTCCAAATTATTGGGACGCCTTCTAGCTAAAGTTGACTCATCTACAGTCCCTTCTTTATCAAGTTTTATATTAGCAAACAAAGATTCAATAGGAGTCACACCAATCACTTTAAGATCTTCATCATGATTATCATGAAAACTAGAAGAACATACTTTTTCTAGCCATTCTCTCTTAGATCGCATCCTAGCGATTCTCTCCTTACTTTCATTAATAGAAATTTGAATAGATTTCAGAGACTCATTAACATCAAGCTTGGGTGGCATAGATCTAATCTTAAAGGAATCAATCTCATGAGAAATTCTATCAACGTTTCTAGCCAAATCATCAATCTTGAGCAATTTTTCTTCTACCATAGCATTGAAAATCTTTCGGGAGTTAATAAAATCTTTAATATTGTTCTCAAGATCAGAGGGTATCTTATTATAATTTACATAAGAATTGTTGTAGGAATTACCATAATTATTAGAGGAATTACTAGGAAACAGCCTAGGATTAAAACTGCCTCTATACGCGTTATTACCAAAATTGTTCCTACCAACAAAATTCACACCCATAGATTTATTATTATTCTCAATCAAAGTAGACAAAGGCATATCATTAGGATCAATAGGAGCACCCTTGCTAGCAATCAATTTCATAAGTTCATCCATCTTTCCACTCAAAGTATTAATTTCTTCAATAGCATGCACTTTTTTACTAGTAGAAGATCTTTCGGTATGCCATTGAGAGTAATTTGACATAATATTATCTAGGAGTTTAGTAGATTCTCCTAATGTGATTTCCATAAAAGTACCACCCGCGGCGGAATCTAAAAGATTTCTAGATGCAAAATTCAATCCGGCATAAATTTTTTGTATGATCATCCATAAACTTAAACCATGAGTAGGGCAATTTCTTATCATCAATTTCATCCTCTCCCATGATTGTGCAACATGTTCATGATCAAGTTGCTTAAAATTCATTATATCGTTCCTAAGAGAGATGATCTTAGCATGAGAAAAATACTTGGAAATAAAAGCATCTTTACACTTATTTCATGAATCAATACTATTTTTAGGCAAAGATGAAAACCAAGTTTTAGCACGATCTCGTAGTGAGAACGGAAATAGCTTCAATTTAACAATATCATTATCCACATATTTTTTCTTTTGCATATCACACAATTCAACGAAAGTATTAAGATGGGATGCATCATCTTCATTAGGACTACCAGAAAATTGTTCTTCCATAACAAGATTCAACAAAGCGGCATTAATTTCGTAAGATTCCACACTAGTGGCGGGAGCAATTGGAGTAGTAATAAAATAATTATATTAGTGTTGGAAAAATCACACAACTTAGTCCTGGTGAGGCCCTGCTCGAGCAGGACGTCGTTGACCTCCTTGTCCTGGTGGCGACGCTGTGCCACCTCCTCCTCCTCCTCCCGTGCACTGCGTGCGAGAATCTCCTCCTCGATGGCGTCCGCCCTGGAGGGGGAAGGTAGTCCTCCGGCCCGACGACGCCTGCGCGCGGACGCTTCGCCTCGTGCTCCCTCTTCACCTCGCGAAGCGGCGGGAGCTCCTCCTCCTCCCTCTTGACTGGCGCCAGCGCCGTGCACAAGTTGCATGCACCGGAGGAGCTTCCCGTGCCATACGAGCTGCCCGCGCCGTAGGCGAGTCAAGCCTGGCGTCGGTTGTACTCCTCAGACTCACGGCGGAGGAGGGATGCCGGCGGATCAAGGCCTTGCTACTTCTTGAGCTTGCGTTGGTTTTTCCCTTGAAGAGGAAAGGGTGACGCAGCAAAGTAGAGATAAGTATTTCCCTCACTTTGAGAACCAAGGTATCAATCCAGTGGGAGGAACACACAAGTCATCAATGGTTGCACCTACACAAACAAACAAATACTTGCACCCAACACGATAAAAGGGGTTGTCAATCCCTTCATTGTTACTTGCAAGGATGAGATCTGATAGAGATAGGTATAAAAGATAAATAAAAGTGCAAAATAAAGTAAAGGTAAGTAAATTGCAGCAAGGTATTTTTAGGTTTTTGGTTTTGTAGATCTGAAAATAATAAGGTAAAAATAGACCCGGGGGCCATAGTTTTCACTAGAGGCTTCTCTTTTGAAAGAACGCATACAGTGGGTAAACAAATTACTGTTGATCAATTGATAGAAAAGCGAAAAGTTATGACGATATCTAAGGCAATGATCATGAATATAGGCATCACGTCCGTGACAAGTAGACCGACTCCTGCCTGCATCTACTACTATTACTCCACACATCGACGCTATCCAGCATGCATCTAGTGTATTAAGTTAACAAGAATGGAGTAACGCCTTAAGCAAGATGGCATGATGTAGAGGGATAGATCCAATCAATATGAATAAACCCCACCTTTTTATCCTTAATGGCAACAATACAGATACATGTCTGATACGTCCATTTTCCATCATGTTTTTATGTTGATATTTATTGCATTATGGGTTGTTATTTCACTTTAAGATACAATTCTATGCCTTTTCTCTCTTATTTTACAAGGTTTACATGAAGAAGGAGAATGCCGGCAGCTGGAATTCTGGACCAGAAAGGAGCAAATCTGAGATACCTATTCTGCACAACTCCAAATGTCCTGAAACTTTACAGAGAATTATTTTGGAATATATAAAAAATATTGGGCGAAGAAACAACAGAGGGGGGCCCACCAGGTGGCCACAAGCCTGGGGGGCGCGCCCTACCCCCTAGGGTGCGCCTCTCAAGCTTGTGGGCCCCCTGGCCAGCCCCAGTGCCCATCTTCTGCTATATGGAGGGTTTTGACCTAGAAAAAATAAGAAGAAAGCTTTCGGGATGAAGCGCCACCGTCTCAAGGCGGAACCTGTGCAGAAGCAATCTAGGGCACCGGCAGAGCAATTCTGTCGGGGAAACTTCCCTCCGGGAGGGGGAAATCGAAGCCATCGTCATCATCAACGGTCCTCTCATCGGGGGAGGGTCAATCTTCATCAACATCTTCACCAGCATCATCTTCTCTCAAACCCTAGTTCATCTCTTGTATTCAATCTTTGTCTCAAAACCTCAGATTGGTACCTGTGGGTTGCTAGTAGTGTTCATTACTCTTCGTAGTTGATGCTAGTTGGTTTATTTGGTGGAAGATCATATGTTCAGATCCTTAATGATATTCAATACCCCTCTGATCTTGAACATGAGCATGCTTTGTGAGTAGTTCCGTTTGTTCCTGAGGACATGGGAGAAGTCTTGTTATAAGTAATCATGTGAATTTGGTATTTGTTCGATATTTTGATGAGATGTATGTTGTCTTTCCTCTAGTGGTGTTATGTGAACGTCGACTACATGAAACTTCACCATGATTTGGGCCTAGGGGAAGGCATTGGGAAGTAATAAGTAGATGATGGGTTGCTAGAGTGATAGACGCTTAAACCCTAGTTTATGCGTTGCTTCGCAAGGGGCTGATTTGGATCCATATGTTTCATGCTATGGTTAGATTTGTCTTAATTCTTATTTCATAGTTGCGGATGCTTGCGAGAGGGGTTAATCATAAGTGGGAGGCTTGTCCAAGTAAGGATAGCACCCAAGCACCAGTCCACCCACATATTAAATTATCAAAGTAACGAACGCGAATCATATGAGCATGATGAAAACTAGCTTGACAATAATTCCCATGTGTCCTCGGGAGCGCTTTGCTTTATATAAGAGTTCGTCAGGCTTACACTTGTTATTTGTTACCCGTTACAAATTATCTTACTACCAAACTATCTGTTACCGATAATTTCAGTGCCTGCAGAAAATACCTTGCTGAAAACCGCTTGTCATTTCCTTCTGCTCCTCGTTGGGTTCGACACTCTTACTTATCAAAAGGAATACGATTGACCCCCTATACTTGTGGGTCATCAAGACTCTTTTCTGGCACCGTTGCCGGGGAGTGAAGCGCCTTTGGTGAGTGGAATTTGGTAAGGAAACATTTATATTACGTGCTGAAATTTATTGTCACTTGTCACTATGGAAAATAATCCTTTCAGGGGCTTGTTCGTGGTATCTTCACCCCGACCGGAAGAACAAAGAGTTGCTCCTCAACCTACTTCACCTACTGAAAATATTTATTATGAAATTCCTTCGGGTATGATAGAGAAACTGCTAGCTAATCCTTATGCGGGAGATGGAACATTACATCCTGATATGCATCTAATCTATGTGGATGAATGAAAGGACATGCCATGCCCCCATGTTTGGTTTTGGTAATTGATGACAATCTCTATGGACTAATGGTTATCTTGAGCTATATTTGAAGGATTTGTCCATAGGCACTTCTTGAAGTCCATGTGTTGGTTTCAAGGAGTTTATGAGTTGACTAAAGTGCTTTGCAAGGAATTATCCAAAGATTGGCCATGTGAGAGTTGAGCTTATTGTAAGCAAGTCTTGAAGAAGAGATTGTGTGAACATTCATGTTTACCTTCAAGACATCATCATACCAATGAAGAAAGATGGAAAGATTCAAGGTTGATCAAGACTAAGTATAAAGAGTGATTCAAGTTGATCAACACACAAAGCGTACAAGATGTACCGATAGGGATCAAGTGATCCCATGGTATGGTAAGCATTGTCCATTACACTTTGTGTACTAACCCATGATCTACGTGAGAGTTCTATGTGGGGTTAGGTTTGTTTCCATGGGTTTGCATCAAGAGGAAGATCTCATACAACCCATGGAGGATGACATCAAGTGGTGATCGTCATCAAGATTGCGGTGTGCAAGTTTAAGTGAAGCATCGCAAAGAGATCATCCTTGAAGCTTGCCGTCCATTGTGGTGTCAATGGACTTCTGAAGATGTGCCGAAGAGTGGCTCTCCCATAGTGGAGTATGGGGGAGCAATCAACTAGTCTTCATCGAGCCAACGCAATCAAGAAAGGTGGTCCAACTTGAGGGAGTCAAGATCGTCATCATCTAGCTCAAGTGGACTATGTGCAAGGCAAAGGTTTGCGCTTGATAGGTTTATGTTTTACCGGTCTCATGGTGGTTGTTGAGAGACCGGGTTATAGGATCAGTTGCCGTACTATCAAGGGGGGCTCACGATGAGTAGCTTGATCGTATCGTTCGTAGAGAGCTCAAACCATTGCATCTTGCATCATCTTTCTTGGTTCTTGTTTGGTATTTCTCTTGGTGAGTTTTAGAGCTTATGGTCATCTTCATGACAAGCTCGAGTTCATCAAAAACGGAGTTCACATGCATCTTCTATGATGTTTTCGAAGTTGGAGGTTATGTCGGTTCTTCTCTTTTGGAGGTTTCGCTGTTGGATGCTACTCGTCATCATCTATCCAACAAGCTTGAGTTTGCTCAATTCGGAGCTCATTTGCAGAAGTTGTGGCAGTTCTGGTTTTCCTGGAGCATCTGTTTTGCTTGGAAGTGGCATAGGGGAGGTGCCAGCGGTAGTACTGTGGCCCAGAGCGGCAGTACCGCTGAAAGCCTCAAGCAGTAGTACCGCTGTATCAGCGGTAGTACCGCCCAGGGCCACAGGCGGTAGTACTGCTCCGGTTCCGCGCTAGTACCGCCTCGACTCAAGACCTGCGTGTCTCGTGTCGGGTTCAGTGGCAGTAGCAGCGACTGTAGGAGCGGTAGTACCGCTCGTAAGCGGTAGTACCGCACCTACTACCGCTACTAGTGCCGCTTAATGACCCTCTCCTCTGTCCCTTCTCCCATCTCCTTCGTAGGCGCGGTGCGCGGTCCCAGCGGTAGTCCCGCTGGGCCAAGCGGCAGTACCGCTGCGGCCAGCGGTAGTACTACTCCCTTGAGCGGTAGTACCGCTCGCTGCGGGCTGAATGAGGGGATAACGGTTGGATTTTTCCCCACCTATAAAAGGGGGTCTTCTTCCCCATTGAGCCTCATCCCATAAGCTCGTGTTCTTCCTCCATTGTTGACCTTCTTCGAGCTTGCTATCTCTCAATCCCTCCATGGATTCTTGCTAGTTTTTGGGGGAAAAGAGAGAGGAGATCTAGATCTACGTTTCCACCAATCACTTTCTCCTCTATGTGAGGGGAACCCTTTGGATCTAGATCTTGGAGTTCTTCGTGTTCTCTTCTTCGTTCTTCCTCTCAGTTTCCTCCCTAGCATTAGTTGCTTTGGTGGGATTTGGGAGAGAAGGACTTGGGCACTTCGTGTGCCCTTGCCATTGCATTTGGTGCATCGGTTTGAGTTCTCCACGGTGATACGTGGAAGTTACAAGTTGAGAAGCTTATTTCTCTTGGGTGCTTGGTACCCTAGAGCTTGTTCCTCTTGGGTGCTTGGGCGCCCTAGACGGTTGGTGGTGTTCGGAGCTCAATCATTGTGGTGTAAAGCTCCGGGCAAGCGTCGGGATCTCCAATTAGGTTGTGGAGATCGCCCCGAGCAATTTGACGGGTACTGGTGACTGCCCCCAAGGGTTGCCAAAGTGTACGGGTTCGGTGACCGCCCCCAAGGGTTGCCATTTGTACGGGTTCGGTGACTGCCCTCAAGGGTCCCTTAGTGGAATCACGACATCTTGCATTGTGCGAGGGCGTGAGGAGATTACGGTGGACCTAGTGGCTTCTTGGGGAGCATTGTGCCTCCACACCGCTCCAAATGGAGATTAGCATCCGCAAGGGTGTGAACTTCGGGATACATCGTCGTCTCTGCGTGCCTCGGTTGTCTCTTACCCGAGCCCTTTACTTATGCAATTTACTTTGTGATAGCCATAGTATGGCATGTTATATATCTTGCTATCACTTAGTTGTTTATCTTGCTTAGCATAAGTTGTTGGTGCACATAGGTGAGCCTAGTTGATTTAGGTTTTGTGCTTGACAAATTAAACGCTAAATTTATTCCGCATTTGTTCAAGCCTAAACCGTAATTATTTTAAAGCGCCTATTCACCCCCCCCTCTAGGCGACATCCACGATCTTTCAATGAAGTTTGTGGATTATTTAAGCTTGCAGGTTTACCCAGAGATGAAGTCACGAAGAAGGTCTTACCTTTATTTTTGAAGGGAAAGGCATTGACATGGTATAGGCTATGTGATGATATTGGATCTTGGAATTACAACCGATTGAAATTGGAATTTCATCATAAGTTTTATCCTATGCATCTAGTTCATCGTGATCGGAATATATATATATATATATATATATATATATATATATATATATATATATATATATATATATATATATATATATATATTTGGCCTCATGAAGGACAAAGTACTGCTCAAGCTTGGGGGAGGCTTAAGTCAATGTTATATTCATGCCCCAATCATGAGCTCTCAAGAGAAATTATTATTCAGAATTTTTATGCTCGGCTTTCTCGTAATGATCAATCCATGGTCGATACTTCTTGAAGAAGTCTATTGAATTCAAATGGGATCTCTTGGAAAGAATTAAACACAACTCTGAAGATTGGGAGCTCAACGAAGGTAAGGAGTCAGGTATAAAGCTTGAGTTTGATTGTGTTCAATCTTTTATGGATACCGATACTTTTCATAATTTTAGCACTAAATATGGACTTGACTCTGAGATAGTGCTTCTTTCTGTGAATCATTTGCTACTCATGTTGATCTCCCTAAGGAGAAGTGGTTTAAATATCATCCTCCCATTGAAGTAAAAATAGTAGAACCCATTGAAGCTAGAGAAGAAACCACTACTTATAGCGTTGATCCTATTATTCCTACTGCTTATATTGAGAAACCACCTTTTCCTGTTAGGATAAAAGAGCATGCTAAAGTTTCAGCTATGGTTCGTAAGAGTTATACAAGAACACCTACACCCTCTGAACAAATTAAAGTTGAACCTAATGTTGCTATGGTTAAAGATCTCTTGGCTGCAAATATTGATGGGCATGTTATTTATTTCTGTGATGAAGCCACTAGAATTGCTAAACCCGATGAAAAAGATAAACATAGACCTGTTGTTGGCATGCCTGTTGTCTCTGTTAAAATAGGAGATCATTGTTATCATGGCTTATGTGATTTGGGTGCTGGTGTGAGTGCTATCCTGTTTACTTTGTATCAAGAAATTATGAATGATATTGCACCTCCCGAGATAGAAGATATTGATGTTACTATTAAGCTTGCTAATAGAGACACTATTACACCACTTGGGATTGTTAGAGATGTCGAAGTCTTGTGTGGAAAAATAAAATATCCTATTGATTTTCTGGTCCTTGGTTCCCCACAAGATGATTTTTGTCCCATTATATTTGGTAGACCTTTCTTGAACACTGTTAATGCTAAGATAGATTGTGAGAAAGAAACTGTTAGTGTAAGTTTCGGTGATGTGTCTCATGAGTTTAATTTCTCCAAATTCTGTAGACAACCCTGTGATAAAGAATTACCTAGTAAGGATGAAATTATTGGTCTTTTTTCTATTGCCGTGCCTCCTACTGATCCTTTAGAACAATATTTGCTAGACCATGAAAACGATATGCATATGAATGAAAGAAATGAAATATATGAGATATTCTTTAACCAAATGCCTGTTTTGAAACATAATTTGCCTGTTGAGACTCTTGGAGATCCTCTTCCTCCCAAGAGTGATCCCGTGTTTGAGCTGAAACAATTACCTGATACTCTGAAATATGCTTATCTCGATGAAAAGAAGATATATCCTATTATTATTAGTGCTAACCTTTCAGAGCATGAAGAAAAGAGATTATTGAAAACTCTGAGGAAGCACCGTGCCGCTATTGGATATACTCTTGATGATCTTAAGGGTATCAGTCCCTCTCCATGTTAGCATAAAAATAGGGATTTTTATATCTGTGCCCCTGGTTCCTTAGCTCTACTCATTCATCCTCACGCTCTTAACTTTTGCTCACTTTTCCCCACTCCCTTATCCGAAACCCTCATAAATGGTCACAATAGAGGATGCCGTTGGGTCAAACCATTGACCGTTAACTCTGATGAGTGGGGCCGCGCTGGACTCTGTCGCCCGTTGGACCTAACAAGTGGGGTCGCATTGAGACACGTCAAATGAGCTTGTCTGAGGGATCCCCTTGTCTAAACCTTGAGCAACTATAGCACCACGCCGCTCTGCCCCCTCCACCGCCGTCGTGCAGCCTCCGCCGCCGTGATGCCCTCCAACCACTAACCCCATTTTGCCTCCGCCGCCGTCGTGCCCTCCGCCAGATCTACCCCCACATCCCCCTGGATTTAGCAGCGATGTCGCGGGAGCAGGTTCTCAAGCCCATCGACCGTGGAGAGGATTGGGTCGAATCAGCGGCGGATAATTCATGGATTACACCTGGGTAAGCGTCGTTTCCCCTCTAACTGATTTGCTCATTCATAAATTCGGCCCTATTTGACAGCTAGTCGCGTGAATCGATCAAATTTTGCTGAATTTCTCCCGGCCTAACTGTAATTTTCCTTATTTGAATCGAATAGGATTGATCCTGCGCTTGCTTTCTGGCTGGCGGTTAGGATGGAAGTTAGTGTGCTGCGCGGTAGAAAACCGCATATGATCACTGGATTTTTCTATCCAAAGGTGGTAGAAACATGTATGTCGTTCAAAGATTTGCTTGCGGCGCTCCAAAATTCTTCATATGGGTGGAGCCCTGCCGATGCTGTTGAACCAAAATTTTTTAGCAGTACCGAGCAAAAATTTCTTCCACTAACTTGCGATGAGCATCTTGAATTGCTCTTTACTTTGAATGCTGAAAGATGCTTCGATAAAATCCTTATCGAGGTGCTTCAGCCACGCAATGAATGTGACAAGGGGAAGGTTGTTGAGAAATCTTCTGTCTCTGCTAATAGCGAGCGCCCCGGCACACCTTCTAGGTCAAAACCAAGCAAAGCTAGTGGTTCTGAAAGTCACAATATGTCTGCTGCCGCTTCTTGTGCCGCTTCTCCTGTCGCTGCTGCAGCCGATGTAGAGCAAGATGCAGAGCCAAATGAAGAGGTGCCTCGAAATGATGACGAGGATGAGAATATGTTCCTTGATCTTGTAGATATTGTCAGTAAACAAGCAATGGAAGATGAATATCAGGAGGAACCTATCAGCCATGCTAGATTTGATGACACTGACGATGAAGAGAGGCAGGAGAACATCGGCAGCCTAGTTTTAGATGAATATGATGGTGAGGACATGCCAACAATTGAGTGGAACAGGGAAGATCCTCAGCTAGCTGTCGGCACCATATTCCAGTCGATGGTGGACTATCGTAATGCAGTGACTACATATTGCATTCTCACTGAAAATACATATGTGATTGATAGGAGTGAGCCAACAAGGTTCACTGTTCATTGCCCATATGATAGGTGTAGATGGAGGTTGCATGCATCACATATGTTGAGGAGCAAGTTCATTCAGGTTTGTGTATTTCAGTTTATACTGATTCATTTTATTTTCAGATCATTGTGTAATGTTTTCTAACAATATCCCTATTTTGTTTGGGTCCCATTTTTTTCAGCTAAAAAAGAACCCACACCAGCACACTTGTCCACCTGGAGGGGGAGGAGGGAAGCCTAAAACAAAGCTAGCAAATACTAGGTGGGTGGCAGATGCAATTTTGGATTGGTTGAGAGAAACACCAACACTTGGTCCAACAACACTCCATGGGAAGCTATTTGAGAAGTACAAGATTGATATACCTTACATGAGGATTTTCTATGCTAAGGAAATGGCTCTTGACAGGATTAATGGTCCTTGGAATGAGAGCTTTTAGTTGCTCTACATATTTAAATCTGAAGTGGAAGCTGCTAGTCCAGGGTGTGTTGTAGAGATTGACAAGCATACAGTTACATACAAAATAGAAGGGAAGTCATTTCAGATGGAGTGCTTCAGGAGGGCTTTTGTTTGTTTCAAGGCATGTTGGCAGGGGTTTCTTGATGGTTGCAGGCCCTATTTGGCTGTTGATGCAACTACTTTGAATGGAAGGTGGAGAGGACAACTAGTGGCAGCTTCTGCAGTTGATGGACACAACTGGCTATTCCCAGTTGCATTTGGTGTGGTGGAGGCAGAGTATGAGAAAAGTTGGGTCTGGTTTCTGCAGCAGTTGCGCAACCTTATAGGTACACCCCCAGGTTTAGCTATACACACAGATGCTTGCAAGGGTTTGAAGAGTGCAGTGGAAATTGTATTCCCTGGAGTGGAGCATAGGGAATGCATGCGACACCTAGCGCAGAATTTCAGAAACAATTTCAAAGGTAAAGTTTATGATGAGAACTTATGGCCAGCATCATACACATGCAGTGAGAGGAAGCATGAGCATCATTTGAGAGTGTTGTATGCTCACAATCCTCTGTTGAAGGAGTACCTAGATGCACATCATGGAAAGTTGTGGTCAAGAAGCAAATTCAATGAAATCTGCAAAGTAGCTATGTGACCAGTAACCTGACAGAGTGTTTTAATGCAAAGATCAAGTCATTAAAAGGGCTTCTGATATGGCAAATATTTGATAAGATTCGGCAGATGATCATGATAAAGATGGCTCTTCGCAAAAGAATTGCAGAAACAGAATATGTTGGCCATCTTATGCTCCCATCTCTTATTAAGGCATTGCATGCCAAGGCAAGAGGACTGAACATGAAATGCATTCGAACGGCGACACACGAGGCTGAGATAACATATACTGACAGTAAAAACAGGGAATGGAGATATCCAGTTAACCTAGCAACTAGGGAATGCAGTTGTAGGCAATGGCAGCTTCGTGGGAAGCCATGCATACATGCCCTACATCTGATGACTATTATAGGTGGTGAAGATGGTGAAGTTGATCAATACATCTCTGAATATTTTTCTGTTACCAAATTCAGGGCTGCTTATGCTTCCAATGTGCCTGCACTCTTGGGAAAAGACCAATGGAACATAGTAGATCCAGGATTCAAACTACATTCTCCTGTACTGACTAGACCACCAGGAAGACCAAGGAAGAACATGATCATAAGAGGTGAAGAGGGTCGTGTAAAAAGACAGCGTAAGTGCAAAAAATGTGGAACCCTAGGGCACATTGCTAGGAAATGTACCAATCCAGTGGATGCTTTATTTGGAGAAGAGGAACAATGGGCAGCAACAAATGCAGAGGAGGATGCAGCATTAGAGCAGATTGAAGCTAATACAGAGGAGAATGAAGCAGCAAAGCAGATTGCAGCTAATTCAGAGGAGAATGAAGCACTGCCGGTAGCTTGGTATGTGTGCAACAACCTTCCCTTTTTTATGCATTTCTTCTCTTTCTATCGATGGCTTATAATCTTTTTTGTGTTTGGCCTAGCTCTAGGAAAATTAGAGGAAAAGGAGAGAAAAGGCCAAGAGAGAAAGAATTAGAATATGAAGCCATGGCTTATGAAGGTTTTGAACCCCGTCAACTGGCCAGTGCAAGTTCTCCGTCAGCACCTCGACAGCCACCACCCGAAGTGAAGATTAGAAGGAAGAAGAAAAAGGTGGATATCCCACCTAGGGAAACCAGGAGCAAGGCTGTTAAGCCGTCTCGGAACACAAGGAGTAAGGCAAAGATGTGAACTTCGAACGTTGAATGCAAGTTGTAAACTTTGAACTTTAAGGATTTGTACAAAGGTTTCTGTTGTCAATTTGAACAACCGTGAGAACTTGTAAGGTTTAATAATGCTATTCGTACTTTGATGTGAAATTTGAGACAAAATTTGAATTTTAGGCAAAATTTGAATTTGAACCAACACTTGAACTCCGAGCTGTGGTGTGATGTTGCTATATTTGCTGAACTATTGTAAAGGTTAGGTGATCAATCTGATCTCTTTTGCGTGGTAAAACTTATAGTCATGGGAAATGTGCTCCAAATGTGCTCCGAAGCTAGGGTAAACTGCCCCATTTGTAATCAAGTATTTTTTGGACCTACTCTAGATGAGCCAAATATTTTTTATTAACACCTATTCAACCTATATAGTGTAGATTCGAAGTCTCACTATTTATTGAATTAATCTTCATATTTTTACATTTTTTTGAAAATAATGTGATTTAATAGAAAACCATCAAAAACATGTTTAAAATATGAAAAAGGAAAACTAAGTTCAGATCCTTCTTATTCACTTTGAAATGAAGCTTTGGTGATTTTTTTGATTTTTTTTTAATTTTTAAAAAAACCTACCTCCTTTCCTTGAACTCTCTGCAACGTTGTACGTGATAGCTCATATTTGTGAAGGTTTTTTCATGAAAATGTCCATAGAACAAGTTTATGATTTTTTTTGGTAACATGTCACATAAGACAACATTGTGCGCAGGTTTTATATTTTTTTGATTTTTTTTAAATTAATGGTGCTCATTTAACTACGATCGTGCCAACTAGTTTTTTTTAAAATGACCGTAGACCAAGTTTAGTATTTTTCCTCGTTAGTGTGTCTTATAAAACGACGATTCGCGAAGGTTTCATATTTTTTGGATTTTTTTAAATTAGTTATGCTCAGTTGAATATTGGTCAAACACTAGATAACCCCGTTGACCAACTCAAAACCCCTGTAAACCCCGCGGGGTTTCTCGTAACCCTAGCTCCGAACATCAGCCGTCCGATCATACCCTAGCGCTAAGCGACAACCTTCAGATATGGTCTTCTAGAAGGATTCCGAGGCCAGGCTCCGCGCCGTTGGATCACAAGGGCGGCTCCGCATCGTTGGATCCTTGGGGGATCCGTGAGACGTTGGTTGTGCTCGCCCACCATTGCCTCCCCTGTCTTCTTCTCCCCTTCTTCTTCTTCTTCTTCTTCTTCTTCTGCGACCAGAGGAGCCACTCGTCTGCTTCTTGGGATCCCCTTCTTCTTCTTCTCCGGTGACTAGATATGTCGAGCTCCACTTCAGCCTGCCGCCCCTCATGGCCCCAATATGGTCCAGTGCCCATGGAGTGATGCCCTGACTGCCCACGCATGGCGCCACTGAAAAGGTTGACTTCGAGGGAGGACAAGAATGGCAACTTTGGGCGCGAGTTCGTGAAATGCGAGAGCAAGCCAGAGGGGCAGGTTAGATCTCATGATTTTTCTTTGACCCTTTCTTTTTCTCTTTGCTTCTAATTCTTTTTCGTTGGATCTGAGATTTAGGGTTCATGGTTTCGTTTAAGATCGTGAAGAAATGCACACATTTTGAATGGATGGATGACTACGTTCGGAGGCTTCAAGGGGAGGGCTTGCTTCAATTCAATGGGGCCGCAACCCGGGAGGTCAATCTGCCGACAGCCACTCCGAATTTGGTCTCTAAAAGTTTTGCTCCAACAGTTGGGGATGAGGATATGAAGGGGGAGTTAAAGAATATGAACAAGAACTTGAGGCAGATGATTCAGTTGAACAAGCAGGCGAATCTGATAGCTTTAGGATTTTATTTTTGTATAGTTGCTCTAGGATTTGCTTACTTGCTGGTCATCACTCGTTAGAGATGTTATTTGTGTCGTGTCATGTGGATCATGTGCTCTCTGTGTTGCTTAATTTGTGGATCATGTGCTCTCTGTGTTGCTTAAACTATGTCTCTACCTCCATCTCTGAATCTCTGTAGGTGTTAGTTTTTGACACTTTCAGTTTCGTCAGACAACACCGAGGGTAAGAGAGAAAAATGTAGTTATTGGGCCCAAAATGAAACCAAGCTCTGGTTGGGCCGTCGCATTGCATTGACTGTTGAAGGCCCACAAAGATTAAAGAGGCCTAGAAAAATAGTGCATGCGCTCGCTCTGTTTTTCCTCTGTTTTTTTGCTTGATTGTTTTGATTGCACCTACAGAGATTGAGTGCACGTTGGTTACATTACAAGAATAGGTTACATCGTTTGAAATTAGACAACAATTGATATTGCCACCAAGAAGTCAACAATTACCGTTCATACAATATATATGGGCACCAACAATTCAAAAAAATTAGCTTCTTTTTCTTCTTCTTTTCAACATCAACATGGCTCATCTTTCCAGCTTTAATTTTCTTTTTGACACCTCAACTAGTCCATTAGCCGCCCGTGCCAAAACTTGGAACCAATAAAACCTATAATATAAGGGCCAAAATTAATTTCATCATGCCAAATGGCCACAAACTATTCAAAAATTAGCTTGTTTTTGTTCATACGATATACGGAATAGGGCCACCAACAATTCAAAAAAATTAGCTTTTCTCCTTCTTATTTTCAACATCAACAAGGCTCATTTTTCTAGCTTCAATTTCCTTTTTGACACTTCAACTAGTCCATTAGCCGCGCGTGCCAAAACTTGACCCTAAAATATAAGGGCCAAAATACAAATATTACACAACATGAATATAACAAGACAAATGGGCTACCCTCCAACCATGTTTACAAGGCTAACCCCAAAACTTGCTGGTTTTCATTGAGGGATACCCTTTCATTGATTGATTTAACAAAAGGGCTCGGCTACGGCACCATATCCATCTAGCGATATCTCACGTCAAATAAGGGTACAACCAACGACATATAAAAGTAGCAAGCAAAACACATATAACCAATGACATATCAAATAAGGGTAGCAAGCATAACATAGTTCTTAGGGTTCCCAACATGATATAACACAACAGAGATAAAAAGTTCATGGTACAACCAACGACATAATTAAGATAGAAATATATAAAAGATAAAAGCCCTAACACCCTAGGGCAAGACAAGCTTCACGAGACCGGACCTTCACCACCATCTTCACTGCGCCTCCTCTTCACTGCTCCTCCTCCATGCTGTCCTCCCCGAGGTAGCGGGTGGGGAAGATGCTGTCAAAGTTTGTGAAGATGTTGTGGGTTGTGAATGCGATGAATTCACATCCACACCAAAACACCTTGTCGAGGAGGTAGTATGCATCAAATATGTTGGTGAAGTTGACGATGAGCCCTATCGGCAGAGTGCTGGAGTTTGGACGCACTTCCTCCAGTCGAAACATCACCGGCGAGCCCGCCGGGAGGTGGGCATAGCCCGCACTGAGGAACCACTGGGCAAACTCCTTTGCACCCCTCCAGCATGAGAACGCCCACACGCGGAGCGTCGTCTCCATGATGACGCCGGCCGGATACCGTCTCTCCGGCACGGTCGGTGGGAGCTCAAAGGTGGGGCCGTTGTACTGCATCCTCGCCTCGCTTTGAGAGTGCTCTGGGTTTGGGTGAAGAAGAGAAGGGGGCGTCGCAAATGGATGTGTGGAGAATAGGTGGGGGGGTGGGTGGTTTAAATAGGGAAAGGGGAAGGGAAGGGGAGTGGCACCGACCGCACTTTGGATTTGCTACGTTCAAACGAGCCGCGTCGATCGATATGCCACTTTAATTGCCAACAGGTTTTAATTGCCACATTGAATAGATGCGAGTGGATCGAAAAGTCTAAAACAATGCTCTACATCGAGGAGAGAAGCGTGCGAGATGAGACGAACCAGCGGCAGCGACCGTCCCTGCGTCCGTGGCGGCTCGCGTGAAGAAAGAGGCCGGTCAGCGTCCGTGGCGGCTCGCGTGCAGAAAGAGGCCGGTCAGTGCATCGTGGCAGCGGGCAGCAGCGCATGCAGGCAGGCTAAGCTACGTCCATGCATAGCAGGCTAGCTGGACATGTCATGCATGCATAGCATGCTTATGTCGTTGCGGCACGCGCAGGGCCCAACAGTGTAACCATGGCCCAACAGGCGAACAGTGACACCGTCTGATGCGGCCCCAATTGTTAGGTCCAACGGGTGACACAGTCCAGCGCGGCCCCACTTGTCAGAGTTAACGATCAAAGCACTGACTCGACGGCATCCATCGTTTGTGACCATTTCTGAGGGTTTCAGACAAGAGAGTGGGGAAAAGTGAGCAAATGTTAAGAGCATGGGGATGAATGAGTATGGCTAAGGAACCAGGGGCACAGATGTAAAAATCCCAAATTAATATGGAACCTGATGCTAAACCAGTTGTTGATCATCAGAGATGGTAGAATCCAAAGATGAAAGAAGTGGTAAGAAATGAAATATTAAAGCTTCTGGAAGCAGGTATAATTTATCCTATAGCTGATAGTAGATGGGTAAGTCCTTTTCATTGTGTCCCTAAGAAGAGAGGTATTACTGTTGTTCCTAATGATAAAAATGAATTGATCCCACAAAGAATTATTACAGGTTATAGAATGGTAATTGATTTTAGAAAATTAAACAAAGCTACTAGGAAAGATCATTATCCTCTACCTTTCATTGATCAAATGCTAGAAAGACTATCAAAACATACGCATTTCTGCTTTCTAGATGGATACTCTGGTTTTTCCCAAATACCTGTGTCACAAGAGGATCAAGAAAAACTACTTTTACATGCACTTTTGGTACTTTTGCTTATAGACGTATGCCTTTTGGTTTATGCAATGCACCTACTACCTTTCAAAGATGTATGACTGCTATATTCTCTGACTTTTGTGAAAAGATTGTTGAGGTTTTCATGGATGATTTTTCTATTTATGGAACTTCTTTTGATGATTGCTTAAGCAACCTTGATCGAGTTTTGCAGAGATGTGAAGAAACTAATCTTGTCTTGAATTGGGAGAAGTGCCACTTTATGGTTAATGAAGGTATTGTCTTGGGGCATAAAATCTCCGAACGAGGTATCCAAGTTGATAAAGCTAAAGTTGATGCTATTGAAAAAATGTCGTGTCCTAAAGATATCAAAGGTATAAGAAGTTTCCTTGGTCATGTTGGTTTCTATAGGAGATTTATTAAAGACTTCTCTAAAATTTCTAGGCCTCTCACTAATCTTTTGCAAAAAGATGTTCCATTTATTTTTGACGATGATTGTGTAGAAGCATTTGAAATCCTTAAGAAAGCCTTAATTTCTCCACCTATTGTTCAACCACCTGATTGGAACCTACCCTTTGAAATTATGTGTGATGCTAGTGATTATGCTGTTGGTGCTGTTCTAGGAAAAAGAGTTGATAAGAAATTAAATGTCATCCATTATGCTAGCAAAACTCTGGACTGTGCTCAAAGAAATTATGCTACTACTGAAAAAGAATTTTTAGCAGCTGTGTTCGCTTGTGACAAATTCAGATCTTACATAGTTGATTCTAAAGTAATTGTTCACATTGATCATGCTGCTATTAAATACCTCATGGAAAAGAAATATGCTAAACCTAGAATCATTAGGTGGGTTCTCCTGCTACAAGAATTTGATTTACATATTACTGATAGGAAAGGAGCTGAGAACGCCGTAGCGGACAACTTGTCTAGGTTAGAAAATATTCTTGATGACCCACTACCTATTGATGATAGCTTTCCTGATGAACAATTAGCTGTTATAAACGCTTCTCGTAGTACCCCATGGTATGCAGACTATGTTAATTATATTATTGCTAAATTTATACCACCTAGTTTTACATACCAACAAAAGAAAAAGTTTTTCTATGATTTAAGACATTACTTCTGGGATGACCCACACCTTTATAAAGAAGGAGTAGATGGTGTTATTAGATGTTGTGTACCTGAGCATGAACAAGAACAAATCCTATGCAAGTGTCACTCTGAGGCTTACGGAGGAAACAACGCTGGAGACAGAACTGCACAAGGTATTACAATCTGGTTTTTATTGACCTACTCTTTTCAAAGATGCTCGTAAGTTTGTCTTGTCTTGTGATGAATGCCAAAGAATTGGTAACATTAGTAGACGTTGGGAAATGCCTATGAATTATTCACTTGTTATTGAACCATTTGATGTTTGGGGATTTGATTATATGGGACCTTTTCCTTCCTCTAATGGGTATACTCATATTTTAGTTGCTGTTGATTATGTTACTAAGTGGGTAGAAGCTATTCCAACTAGTAGTGCTGATCATAACACCTCCATTAAAATGCTTAAAGAAGTTATTTTCCCAAGGTTTGGAGTCCCTAGATATTTAATGACTGATGGTGGTTCACACTTTATTCATGGTGCTTTCCGTAAATTGCTTGCTAAGTATAATGTTAACCATAGAATTACATCTCCATACCATCCTCAGTCTAGTGGTCAAGTAGAATTAAGTAATAGATAAATAAAATTGATCTTGCAAAATACTGTTAATAGATCTAGGAAGAATTGGTTTAAGAAACTTGATGATGCATTATGGGCTTATAGAACTGCTTATAAAAATCCTATGGGTATGTCTCCATATAAAATGGTTTATGGGAAAGCATGTCACTTACCTCTTGAATTGGAACATAAAGCTTATTGGGCAATTAAAGAACTCAACTATGATTTCAAACTTGCCGGTGAGAAGAGGTTATTTGACATTAGCTCACTTGATGAATGGAGAAGGCAAGGCTATGAAAATACCAAGTTGTTTAAAGAAAAGGTTAAAAGATGGCAAGACAAAAGAATACAAAAGCGGGAATTTAATGTAGGTGACCAGGTCTTGCTATACAATTCTCATTTAAGATTTTTTGCAGGAAAACTTCTCTCCAAATGGGAAGGTCCTTGCATTATCGAAGAATTTTATCGTTCCGGTGCCATCAAGATCAACAATGCCGAAGGCAACAACCCGAAGGAGGTGAATGTGCAAAGAATCAAACATTATATCTCAGGTACGCCCATAAATGTTGAAACTAATATTATCTATACCATAACACCGGAGGAGTACATAAGGAAAACCTTCCAGCATGCTCCAGAACCCTGAAAAGGAATAGGTATGTGATACAGTAAGTAAACCGACTCCAAAAGTTTCCCAACAACAATTTTACTCTGTTTTGGAATATTTAAAAAATTAGGAAAATAAAAAGTAGTCCGAAAAGTGCACGAGCAGGCGACAAGCCTGGGGGGCGCGCCCTACCCCCTGGGCGCGCCTCCCAAGCTTGTGGCCACCTCGTGTGCCCTCCGAACTCTGTTTTCTCCCAGAATACTTGTTTTGCACGGTAAAAATTCATTATATAATCTCCCAAAGGTTTTAACCACCGTATCACGACAATATCCTCTGTTAGTTTTGAGATATTTCTGCAGCAGATTTAGAGCAAGATGTCTTTGCAAGAATTGGTTGGGGAGAGTCGAGTCTCTCACCCAACACCGAATCAAAGAGCATACAACGAAGCTAATCCCTTTGGGTGGTCAACGG
The DNA here is from genome assembly GCA_011799875.1 of Thinopyrum elongatum. NCBI lineage: Eukaryota > Viridiplantae > Streptophyta > Magnoliopsida > Poales > Poaceae > Thinopyrum > Thinopyrum elongatum. Next base: position 477,278,072 of record CM022300.1, on the reverse strand, counting down.
AGGAAGAGATGAAAGCTGACCTGAAAAGAGTGGATGACATGGAGGAGGATCAAGAAGTCACCTATCTCCCTCAACCTGGAGCCATGCGTGTGGAAGTCGAGGACTCGGTCCTCCCAAATTTGGTCAAACCCCCCGGTGCTAAATTTAATTATATCTTACAATAACTTGAAAAAGAGTGTTGCTTCTTCCTCTGCAGCAAGGATGCATCCGTGGGTGGACGGTGCTTTAACTGTCATCGGAAAGCTACATAAGGAGATTATGGATCTCAAACAGCAAGTCAATAGGCTCGAGGAGGAAAATCGCATCCTGAGGGGCATCATTGCAAAGAACATCGCACCAACACCTCCGAAGAAGGAGACTTGAGTACATGGGTATGGGCACTCCCCTTGGCTTATGCCAAGATTGGGGGAGGTGCCCCGGTATCGTATCATGCTACTTCTTGAGCTTGCGTTGGTTTTTCCCTTGAAGAGGAAAGGGTGATGCAGCAAAGTAGAGATAAGTATTTCCCTCAGTTAAGAACCAAGGTATCAAATCCAGTAGGAGATACAAGCAAGTCCCCAATCTATGCACCTGCACAAACAATCAAACACTTGCACCCAACGCGATAAAGGGGTTATCAATCCCTTCACGGTCACTTGCAAAGGTGAGATCTGATAGAGATAGATATAAAAGATTACTAAAACATAAAACAAAATAAAAGTAAATAAATTGCAGCAATGTATTTTTGGGTTTTTTGATTTACAGATCTGAAAATATATGATGGAAAATAGATCCAGGGGCCATAGGTTTCACTAGAGGCTTCTCTCTTGAAGGCAAATAATATGGTGGGTGAACAAATTACTGTCGAGCAATTGATAGAAAAGCGCAAAGTTATGATGATATCCAAGGCAATGATTATGCATATAGGCATCACGTCCATGTCAAGTAGACCGAAATGATTCTGCATCTACTACTATTACTCCACACATCGACCGGTATCCAGCATGCATCTAGAGTATTAAGTTCATAAAGAACGGAGTAACGCCTTAAGTAAGATGACATGATGTAGAGGGATAAACTCAAGCAATATGATGAAAACCCCATCTTTTTACCCTTGATGGCAACAATACAAATACGTGCCTCGCTACCCCTACTTTGTCACTGTGTGAGGACACCGCAAGATTGAACCCAAAACTAAGCACCTCTCCCATTGCAAGAAGAACCAATCTAGTTGGCCAAACCAAACCGATAATTCGAAGAGAAATACAAAGATATCAAATCATGCATATAAGAATTCAGAGAAGATTCAAATAATATTCATAGATAAAATGATCATAAATCCACAATTCATCGGATCTCGACAAACACACCGCAAAAGAATATTACATCGGATAGATCTCCAAGAACATCGAGGAGAACATGGTATTGAGAATCAAAGAGAGAGAATAAGCCATCTAGCTACTAGCTATGGACCCGTAGGTCTGTGGTAAACTACTCACGCTTCATCGGAAGGGCAATAGAGTTGATGTAGAAGCCCTCCGTGATCAAATCCCCCTCCGGTAGGGTGCCGGAAAAGGCCCCAAGATGGGATCTCACGGGTACAGAAGGTTACGGCGGCGGAAAAGTATTTTGGTGGACGCTTCTGGTCGTTTGGGAATATTTCTGAATTTATAGGCCAAAGATTAGGGTTGGAGGACTCCCGTGGGACCCACAAGCCAGGGGGTGCCCCCCCTAGGGCGCGCCCAAAGGGCTTGTGGAGCCCTCGGGACTCTTCTGACTTCCTCTCCAAGTCCTACGTGTGTCTTCTGGTCCAAAAAAAATCATCGTAAACTTTTATTCCGTTTGGACTCTGTTTGATATTCCTTTTATGTAAAACTCAAAAACAAGGAAAAACAAAAGCTGGCACTGGGCTCTGGGTTAATAAGTTAGTCCCAAAAATAATATAAAATAGCATATTAATGCATATAAAACATCCAAAACAGATAATATAATAGCATGGAACAATAAAAAATTATAGATACGTTGGAGACGTATCATATCACCATCACATCTTTATATTTATTGTTTATCTTAGTTCGATCCTTTTGGTTAAATCTTGATCTAGTAGAATAAAAGTTTTAGTATGATCTAGTCTTTGAGTTTTGCTTTGTGTTCTATCTATGTAATTGAGTGCAAGAGTTATATAATAAAGATTAGTTTTGAGTTAAGGGCTTTGCTTTCTTGCTTTGATTTTGGGAAAGAAAAAGAATAAAAGAAATAAAAAGATTATATATAATCTTATGGAGAGTGATGACTTCACATATAAGAAGTATGATGCATGAAATTTCTTGAGGGTTGACAAACATAGTATTGGTCATTGTTGCAATTTATAGGAAGTAATAAAGAAAGAGAGGTCTCACATATAAATACACCATCTTGGACATCTTTTGTGATTGTGAGCAATCATCAAAATATTATATGCTAAAAAGTTGATGTTGGACAAGGAAGACAACATAATGTGTTATGTTCCCTTATATCCGAATAGAAGTTATGTTGTCATGGATCCTCCAACATGTTGAGCTTGCTTCTCATCCTATGCTAGCCAAAAATTCCACACTAAGTAGAGATACTACTTGTGCATCCAAAAACCGTCAACCCAGTTTCACCATGAGAGTCCACTATATCTACCTATGGATTGAGTAAGATCCTTCAAGTAAGTTGTCATCGGTGCAAGCAATAAAAATTGCTCTCTAAATATGTATGATCTTTTAGTGTGAGGAAAATAAACTTTATACGAACTTGTGATGGGGAAGAAATAAAAGCGACGGACTGGATAATAAAGTTCTCTATCATAAGCGGCAATATAAAGTGACGTTCTTTTGCATTAAGATTTCATACATCCAACCATAAAAGTGCATGACAACCTCTGCTTCCCTCTGCGAAGGGCCTATCTTTTATTTTCACTTTCTACCTTTATGCAAGAGTCATGGTGATCTTCACCCTTCCTTTTATATTTTCTCTTTTTGGCAAGCACTATGTGTCGGGGAAGACCTAGACATATATATCCACTCGGATGTAGGTGATCATACATTATTATTGTTGATGTTACCCTTGAGGTAAATGGTTGGGAGGCGAAACTATAAGCCCCTATCTTCCTATGTGTTCGATTGAAGCTTTGATCTCATAAGTATCGCATGAGTGTTAGCAATTATGAAAGATTAAATGATGGTTGAGTATGTGAACTTGCTAAATAAAAGCTGTTACATTGACTCTTTCTGTTGTTATGATAAATTGCAATTGCTTCAATGACCGTGATCATAGTTTGTTAGTTTTCAATAAAGTTTTTGGTCTATACTTTACCTTGTGAATGAATTATCACTTTGGCATAAGAAGTTATATGATAATTTATTGTTGTTCTAAGGATGATCATGATGCCCTCATGTCCGTATTTTATTTTTATCGACACCTCTATCTCTAAACATGTGGACATGATTATCGATTTCGGCTTTCGCTTAAGGACAAGCGAGGTCTAAGCTTGGGGGAGTTGATACGTCCATTTTGCATCATGTTTTTATGTTGATATTTATTGCATTACGGGCTGTTATTTCACTTTAAGATACAATTCTTATGCCTTTTCTCTCTTATTTTACAAGGTTTACATGAAGAGGGAGAATGCCGGCAGCTGGAATTTTGGACCGGAAAGGAGCAAATCTGAGATACCTATTCTGCACAACTCCAAATGTCCTAAAACTTTTACAGAGAATTATTTTGGAATATATAAAAAATATTGGGCGAAGAAACAACAGAGGGGGACCCACCAGGTGGCCACAAGCCTGGGGGGCACGCCCTACCCCCCAAGGCGCGCCTCCCAAGCTTGTGGGCCCCCTGGCCAGCCCCCGGTGCCCATCTTCTGCTATATGGAGGGTTTTGACCTAGAAAAAAATAAGAAGAAAGCTTTCGGGATGAAGCGCCGCCGTCTCGAGGAGGAACCTGGGCAGAAGCAATCTAGGGCTCCGGCAGAGCGATCTGCCGGGGAAACTTCCCTTCGGGAGGGGGAAATTGAAGCCATCGTCATCACCAACGATCCTCTCATCAAGGGAGGGTCAATCTTCATCAACATCTTCACTAGCACCATCTCCTCTCAAACCCTAGTTCATCTCTTGTATTCAATCTTTGTCTCAAAAGCTCAGATTGGTACCTGTGGGTTGCTAGTAGTGTTGATTACTCTTCGTAGTTGATGCGAGTTGGTTTATTTGGTGGAAGATCATATGTTCAGATCCTTAATAATATTCATTACCCCTCTGATCTTGAACATGAGCATGCTTTGTTAGTAGTTACGTTTGTTCCCGAGGACATGGGAGAAGTCTTGTTATAAGTAATCATGTGAATTTGGTATTCGTTTGATATTTTGATGAGATGTATGTTGTCTTTCCTCTAGTGGTGTTATGTGAACATTGACTACATGACACTTCACCATGATTTGGGCCTAGGGGAAGACATTGGGAAGTAATAAGTAGATGATGGGTTGCTAGAGTGACAAAAGCTTAAACCCTAGTTTATGCGTTGCTTCGCAAGGGGCTGATTTGGATCCATATGTTTCATGCTATGGTTAGATGTATCTTAATTCTTCTTTCGTAGTTGCGGATGCTTGCGAGAGGGGTTAACCATAAGTGGGAGGCTTGTCCAAGTAAGGACAACACCCAAGCACCGGTCCACCCACATATCAAATTATCAAAGTAACGAACGTGAATCATATGAGCATGATGAAAACTAGCTTGACAATAATTCCCATGTGTCCTCGGGAGCGCTTTGCTTTATATAAGAGTTCGTCTAGGCTATCCTTTGCTATAAAAAGGATTGGGCCACCTTGTTGCACCTTTGTTATACTTGTTACTTGTTACCCGTTACAAATTATCTTACTACCAAACTATCTGTTACCGATAATTTCAGTGCCTGCAGAAAATACCTTGCTGAAAACCGTTTGTCATTTCCTTCTGCTCTTCGTTGGGTTCGACACTCTTACTTATCGAAAGGACTACAATTGATCCCCTATACTTGTGGGTCATCAGTGTCATGTCCCCTTCTGTCACTGGGTATGAGCACCGCAAGATTGAACCCATTACTAAGCACCTCTCCCATGACAAGAAAAATCAATCTAGTTGGCCAAACCAAATCAATAGATCGGAGAGAAATACAAAGCTATCTTAATCATGCATAAAAGAGTTCAGAGAAGACTCAAATAATATTCATAGATAATCTGATCATAAATCCACAATTCATCGGATCTCAACAAACGCACCGCAAAAGAAGATTACCTCGAATAGATCTCCAAGAACATCGAGGAGAACATTGTATTGAAGATCAAAGAGAGAGAAGAAGCCATCTAGCTACTAGATATGGACCCGTAGGTCTGTGGTAAACTACTCACACATCATCAGAAGGGCAGCAAGGTTGATGTAGAGGTCCTCCGTGATCGAATCCCCCTCCGGCGGAGTACCGGAACTGGTCTCTAGATGGGATCTCACGAGGACAGAAACTTGCGGCGGCGGAAAAGTATTTTTGGTGTGCCCTCTGGTATATGATACGTCTCCAACGTATCTATAATTTTTTATTGTTCCATGCTATTATATTATCTGTTTTGGATGTTTTATATGAATTAATATGCTATTTTATATTATTTTTGGGACTAACTTATTAACCTAGAGCCCAGTGCTAGTTTCTGTTTTTTCCTTGTTTTTGAGTTTTAGAAACGGAATACCAAACGGAGTCCAAACGGAATAAAACTTTGGCGATGATTTTTCTTGGACCAGAAGACACACGTAGGACTTGGAGATGAAGTCAGAGGAGTCCCGAGGCGGCCACAAGCCTCAGGGGCGCGCCCTAGGGGGGCGCCCTGAGGGCTTGTGGGCCCCTCGGAGATCCTCTAACCCTAATTCTTGGCCTATAAATGCCCAAATATTCGCAAACGACCAGAAGCGTCCACCAAAATACTTTTTCGCCGCCGCAACCTTCTGTACCCATTAGATCCCATCTTGGGGCCTTTTCCGGCACCCTACCGGAGGGGGATTCGATCACGGAGGGCTTCTACATCAACTCTATGGCCCTTCCGATGAAGCGTGAGTAGTTTACCACAAACCTACGGGTCCATAGCTGGTAGCTAGATGGCTTCTTCTCTCTCTTTGATCTTCAATACAATGTTCTCCTCGATGTTCTTGGAGATCTATCCGATGTAATATTCTTTTGCGGTGTGCTTGTCGAGATCCGATGAATTGTGGATTTATGATCAGATTATCTATGAATATTATTTAAATCTTCTCTAAATTCTTATATGCATGATTTGATATCTTTGTATTTCTCTTCAAATTATCAGTTTGGTTTGGCCAACTAGATTGGTTCTTCTTGCAATGGGAGAGGTGCTTAGTTTTGGGTTCAATCTTGCGGTATCCTCACCCAGTGACAAAGTAGGGGTAGCGAGGCACGTATTGTATTGTTGCCATCAAGGGTAAAAAGATGGGGTTTTCATCTTATTGCTTGAGTTTATCCCTCTACATCATGTCATCTTACTTAAGGTGTTACTCCGTTCTTTTGAACTTAATACTCTAGATGCATGCTGGATAGCGGTCGATGTGTCGAGTAACAGTAGTAGATGCAGGTAGGAGTCGGTCTACTTGACACGGACGTGATGCCTATATTCATAATCATTGTCTTGGATATCATCATAACTTTGCGCTTTTTATCAATTGCTCGACAGTAATTTGTTCACCCACCGTATTATTTTCTTTCAAGAGAGAAGCCTCTAGTGAAACCTATGGCCCCCGGGTCTATTTTCCATCATATATTTTCAGATCTATAAACCAAAAAACCCAAAAATACCTTGCTGCACTTTATTTGTTTTTACTTTGTTTTACGTTTTAGTAATCTTTTATATCTATCTCTATCAGATCTCATCCTTGCAAGTGACCGTGAAGGGATTGACAACCCCTTTATCGCGTTGGGTGCAAGTGTTTGATTGTTTGTGCAGGTGCATAGATTGGAGACTTGCTTGTACCTCCTACTGGATTGATACCTTAGTTCTCAAACTGAGGGAAATACTTATCTCTACTTTGCTGCATCACCCTTTCCTCTTCAAGGGAAAAACCAACGCAAGCTCAAGAAGTAGCAGTATACGGGGAATATTTGGGTATTTATAGAAGAAATATTAGGGTTAGAGGAGCATCAGGGGGGCCACAAGCCTGGGGGGCGCACCCTCCGAGCTTGTCGCCAAGTGGTGGCCCCTCTGACCTCCTCCCAAAGGTTACTGGTTGTCTTCTGGTCCAAGAAAGATCCTCAAAAAGTTTCATTCCGTTTGGACTCCGTTTGGTATCGATTTTCTGTAAAAGACAAAAACATGGAAAAGCCAGCAACTGGCACTGGGCAATGGGCACTAGGTTAATAGGTTAGTCCTAAAAAATAATATAAATAGAATAATAATGCATATAAAACATCCAAGATAGATAATATAATAGCATGGAACAAAAAAAATTATAGATATGTTGGAGACGTATCAGGCCTTGGTTGGTGTACCGATGGACGAACCGCTTCCTCGCCACGTCAGCGGCGACCCAGCGCTTCTGCTCGGGGTCGTCGCCACCGCGCCGGCCAGAGCTCCACATCCCGCCCCACATCATGGCGGATCGGTGGGTAGGGCGGTGGATTTATGTCACCGGCGGCGAGAAATCACATGGGGGAATGGGGAATCGTGACTGCGGGGGGATAGGGTTTCGACCCATATCACGGCCGCGGACCCAGATATATACTGCGCGGGGGGGGGGGGGGTTGTTTTCGGGCCACTGTTAATTTTTTACGGGCCGAACCGACTATACGGGGTTTGGTTTGGCCCAAAAATCGGGCCAAACCTATATAGTCGCCGGAATTATACGGGCCTCATGGTTTTAAGGGGTGTGCTAGAGATGCTCTTAGCCTTAACTAACTAGTGATTTCGTATGATTTTCCCTCTTCGACGCCTTGTGCGCCAGTTAGCGCAGCAACACATAGGGGCATCCACGTGGGACTTGGCCCAATAGACTGTCCGCCGCTCGCTCAGCAGCCTCGTTGTTTGTTTTTTTGCTTGCTCGCTTAGTAGAGGACTCGCTCAGCCTCGCTGCTTTTTTTAATAGCTCGCTTCGACTTGCTTGTTATTTTTATCAAATGTTCAATGTTTTTTTGTGCTCTTCTTCTCCTCGCTGCTTTGTTGTTTTAGGAAAAATCCACAATTTTTCTTGGCTATTTTTTTTAAAAGGTAAAGAAAATCATGAATTTTGAAAAAGATTATAATTTTTGGAAAAAGTTCAGGAATTTGAAAATTTTCATGCATGTGAACAAATGCTCATGAATTAGCAAAAGTTGATAAAACTGATAAAAAAATCACCAAATAAAAAAAATCAGCAAATGAGAGAAAAGTTAACGATCTTGAAAAAAGATTGCACACTTGAAAAAGTTCACAAAGTTAAAAAAAGGGTTGTGAAGTAGAGAAAGTTCGCGCATTCAATTTTTTTTCTAGAAGTTAAAAAAAGATCATGAATTTTAAAAAGTGCACTAATTCTAAAAAATGTTTACAAATTCAAAAAAATATCATTGATTTTTTTAAAGACAAAAAATAAAAACCTAAAAAACCCCGACCAAAATGCATAGGAAAAATAGGTTAAAAAAACAGTCCAAAAGCTTCAAAAAAATGGACTGGGTAAGAGAAACGAAACAAAAGTTTCTCGCAGATTCAGAGATCGGGGGCAAACTTATATTGGGCCCATGTAGAATGCACATGAGCGCTTCCTACCCATAGCGCGCCATAAGCGGCAAAATAGGAGATGACCTTATACACAACCGACATGTCAACCTATCAACTATGAAAATAAATCAAAACTTGTCAACCAACAATGGCATAGTCACCACCATACAACATCCCACTTCCTGACTCCCCACAACCTTCAGCTATGCCTCATCAGAGATAGGGCCCATTCTAGACAAGCAGGAGTGCAGGATGTGTCGATGCACTCTCACCCCCGACGGCTGGAATAGTGTCCCCCTCGCGGCATCATCGTGCAATTCATTGACGAGACCAGCTGGCGGCCCGGGGAAATGGCGCAGACTGTGCTACAACGAAGCAACCTCGACTCTAGATGGCGGTATGGTGTCAATTTTTCCAGCTTCAGTCCTCTTTGCTACCGCTTAAACGTAGCCGTAAAGTCATCCCGCCGCCACCCCTCCAGACGCTTGATTGGCTGATTGCATGTCACTCATTGCTTAATTCAACTGATTGGTGTATTGTGACCACCTCTCATGTCATATTGTCCCGTGGTGATTGAAATATTAGTGTTATTATGCACAGTACATATTGCTAAGATAATGAGAAGACTAGAGATATTTTTTCCTACTTTGGTCATCAAGAAGGCAAGGCAGAGAAGATAGGCAGATATCATCATCTTCTTCATCACTGGTTAATGCGGTAGAAATAACAAGGAGTCACTAGAGGATGCTCTTGTGAAGAGTTGGGCCTGTGTGTGCCATCATGGGCTAAATAGCCTTGTAACTTCGTACCTATTTATTGGAAATATATCCTAGAGGCAATAATATTGTATTATTACATTTCTCTGTTCATAATTAAGAGTTTATAGTCTGTTATAACTGATATGATCCTGGAATATGTGATTCAGTGAAAAACTCATATGCACGTGTCGAATAATAAACGGTAAAATAAGATTCCTAGTCTCGCCTCTAAGACTAGCTCAAGTTTTGTTAAGTGATCATGCTTTTCGGATCTTGAGATATCATTAAGTGTAATGATAGTCTCAAAACAACATTGAGAATATGACGTTAGAAGGACGATCATGTTGAATTGACCCAAACTTGTTTGTTATACTTTTAGATAATATCGTCATAAGTCAATCGTTATAACACAAAGTTTTAACGTGTGATTTAGTTTCTTAGACCATGAGAGTATCGTAGTCACTTTTTACTGTACGATGAACTTTGGGGTTGCTCAAACGTCATCTGTAACACGGTGATCATAACGACAACTTACAGGTTCATCAGAGAGTTTGACAAGGGACTAGATAGCTGGAGAGTGGAATTTGCTCCTCCAATGATGGAGAGATATTCTTAGGACCCTCTCGATGTGACTGCACCATCATCGTCTGGTCAGACACAGATGACTATGTCATGGGGATGCCGGAACATGTCAACAAGAAAAAAGAACAAAACCGGTAACGAGGAGACCTGTATAGTGAGCATCTGTATGACTCGAGAGGATACCGATATATCTCACCTCAGGTTTTGTAAAGTATCGCGAAGCAAAGAGAACAACACATGATAACCAAAGGTTCACTCGAATGTCATTCGTGTACTCATAGAGATCGGTATGAACGTTCATGGTTCCGCTATCGGTCACTGAACGAAAGGAGTTTTGTTCATGTCTATGTTTTACCGAACCTATAGGGTCTCAAGCTTAAGGTAATCATGATCTGTTGAGTGTTAGTAGGACGGGAATAATGAGAATATATTTGTGAAATAGTTTCATTAATATTCAGAATAGTTTCAAGAGGAACCGAAAGGGGGTCACTAGAAGGGTTTCGGAGTTTATCGTGCAATACCCGGCATGTTCGATAAACAATATATAGGTGGAAGATGTTTTTGATGATGTTAATTAATAATAAAAGGCTTTAGTTATTGTTAAGAGACTTTTATATTTAATTTAATATCAGCGGCCCTTAAAAGGCCAAGTGGTGGAAGGAGAATTGGGCCACAAGGGCCCAATAGGTGAGGCGCCCCCTCCCATGGAAAGCAGGGAAGGGAGGCCAAATTGGGGAGAGATTCCCCTCCCCTAGGCCGGCGCTAGGGGGGAGTCATCCACCCCCCCTCCCGTCTCCCTCTCCAACCTATATATACTAGAGGTTTTGGGCACTTTTGAGATATACAAGTTTTGGGGCCTCCTTTAGTTCTCTAGTCTAGTTGTAGTTGTTCCAATTAGAGCTAGATATAGTTTCTCTAATCCTCATAATTAGAAGTCCAGTGAGGTTCTAATCTCCTTCCTATAATTCTCGGGCGACGATTAGCTCTGGACGACGAAATGCTGCCGGATCGTGAAGACCTTACGCTTGCAATCTATGGAGAGGCCGTGCTTTCGGTCTTACCTTCGAGGGATTGTTCAAGTGCGGTTCGTGGGATCGTTCATCTACCGTTCGAGGGACTCCAAGAACGATCTACACCGACTCTTCTTCCGCTGCAACTCGGAGGTGCTAACAATCCGATCCAAATCTCATCTTCATAGTGTTCCTAGGTGATGTAGGGCGACATTTTTTGTTTTCTACTACGTTTCCCAACACTATTAAGCCCACATGTGTGTGTGGCATTAGAATTAAGCACAACGGAGTCGAGAGACAAGGCATCGATGTCCAGACGCCTGAAGCGTCATCTCTCATTTCCCCTTCTGCTTCCTCCTTAATCTCCTCCTTCGTTCAGCAAACAACTGATTCTACCTATAAAAAAGACGACTGGTTCTAGGATTTACCGTCGTTTGGTGTGTTGCCATTATGCTTACAACATAACATTTGAATGTGGATTCTCTTCATCCAACACAACCCTAACTACAACAACAATAACAATAGAGGGGTGATAGATTTTTAAATGGTGGATGGAGAAACTTGGGCAAACCCGATAATTTTGACAAACATGTAGGCGGTACAAATAGTATCCACAATCACGCTTGAGACAAATACTTTGTGAAATCAAAAATATCAATTGCCAATGTATTGAGCTGGATGATGATGAACTCTGTTGTTCGACATGAGTTGGTTAGGCTTACTGTCGGTTGGTCAGGCTGGGACTATGTCATCTTGTTCCATTCTCGGTGGATTACAATTTAGTTTCGGGTGCATTGACGACGGAGTTCGGTGTGCATCATGTGTCATGGTCGTGGTGCATTGGGTGTGCTTATAATACTTGGGGAGAGGTCTGATCGTTCTATCTGAAGTCGGGTTAGCGAGCAGACCCATTTGTGGTTCTCCTCATTCTCCTTCGACATTCCTTTTGTGAGGGGTTCTCCTCGTTCTCCTCAAGGCACCTAGCTTTTCTTGGTTAGATGAGGATCGACACTGAAGACGTGTGCCCAACTCTCGACTTTAGGGCGCAGGTTGTTGCTCCACGGTTTAGGCTTTCCTTTAGTGGTATTGGTGTTGAAATGACATATTTGAATTATTTTTATCATCTTCTGTTCCTCTAATACTGTGTTAGAACTATTTGTACGACAGTTTGGCATATTTTTTACCTGTGCCTGATGAATATGATTCTATAAGACTAGTAAACAATTTGCACTGCACTAGAAATATCTTCCGATATTTCGATAAATCGGCCGATTTATCGCTTATCGGTGTCTAACCGATAAGATAAATCGACCGATAAATCAGCCGATATGGCGATAAATCGGCCGATATGGCGATAAATCGGCCGATATGCTGATAAACTGGCCGATTTACCCCTTATCATGGGTCGACCGATAAGGTCCCGATATGCGATATCCCCAACATTGCTTTTTTAGCTAACTTGTTTTTTTTCTGTTGCTAAAATTTTAGATGTGTCACTGAATATTTAGCCTTTTCCCCATACGCCTTCCTCTCCCAAATGGAATCCGGGTTCCTAACGGAACAACAGTTCAAAGGATACCTAGCTAAGAAAAAAGAAAGTAGTGCCTACACCAAACTCATTGTACCCACAACGAACAGTAAAATAAAAAATAAAAAATTCTGAAACTTTATGGCATTGATTATGAACAAATGTTTTAGGTGCTTGCAAAGTTTGGTGGCCAAATAACATCAAATGATCTCCATACAAACGACATACAAATTCTGCTTGAAAAGTGCATATACGGTAGCATAAAATTTGTTTTTTGAGAGCTCTTCGGATGTCATTTGGCCTCGAAATTTTGCAAGCACCTGAAACATGTGGTCATAACCGAAGTTTCAGATCTTTTTGAGCTTTTTTTGCTATGTTTCCGATCATGGGTGCATCAGGTGCAATGTCTGTGGGCGCAGAAAAACCACTCTCCTAAGAAAAAGACAATTGTGTGTATTCTGGAATCCATCTTTCACTCAGTGACGTTCTTCTATACGGTTACCTTATTTAAAACAAAATTTCCCTCCATCTTGTTGTACTCAATTCACTCTAGCCTTCACCCGCACGGGGAGCCCGTCCGCCATCCGCAATGTCAGCGAGGTAACCTGCCGCGGCTGGTATGCGCCGTCCACCGCTAGCTCGAACTCTTCCAGCATGCATGCCACGATGGACTTCATCTGGATGTAGGCCATCTCCTTCCCGAGGCAAATCCTCGGTCCCGCGTGGAACGCTATGTAGCGGAACGGGCTGTCCGGCTGGAACGTCCCCTCCGCCGGGTCCAGCCACCGCTCCGGCCGGTACGCCCGCGGGTCCTCGCCCCACACGGACTCCATCCTCCCCATTGCGTACGAGTTGTACGCCACGAACCAACCTGCCCCCACCGCCGTGCCGTCCGGCAGGACGTCGGCGGCCTCTGCCCGCAGAAAGTTCACCGGCACCGGCGGGTACAGCCGCATCGACTCCGTGATGGCCGCGTGCACGTAGTGCATCTCCCTCAGCTCGTCGAGATCGAACCCGGCTCTGCCGAGATCGCCGATCGCTCGGCGGGCGCGCACGGCGGCGACCTCGTCGCGGATGCGGCGCTCCACGTCCGGGCGGGAGGACAGCAGCCAGAAGAACCAGGTGAGCGCAGAGGACGTCGTTTCGCGCCCCGCGAGGAGGAAGCTGATCACTACGTCGCGGAGGCCCGTCTCGGTGTAGCTCTCGCCCTGGCTCACCATGAACCTTGATAGCAAGTCGTGCTTCTCGCAGCCCATGTCCATCTCCTCCCGCCGCGACCGTATGATGCGATCGGCGAAGCCGTGCACCATGGCAATTGACTCGCGCAGCCGCAGCTCGGAGCCCAGGTTAAGCGCCTTCTTTATCATCCAGAATCCTGGGACGGCGTACTGGAACCTGCCCGCGCTGAGATTGGCCGCGTCCCGGAACGCGTCGGCGAAACTGCTGCTCGCGGTCGCGGTGCTCTCGACTTCTGGGCGAGCGCCGTCTCCGTCCGGGAGCTGGCCGGGGTCGTGGTCGAAGGCGACGCGGCAGATATTATCGAACGCGTACCGCTCGAGCGTGTCCTGGAGGTCGAGCTGGCGGCCGGAGCCGGCGGCACGGCGCAGGAGCGGAAGGAGCCTGCCGTGGAGCTCGCTGTGCACGCTTTGGGCAACGAAGACGCGGAGCGAGCGCGTGTTGAACTCGTAGCTGGCCGCCTTCCGCTGCGCGCGCCACGCCTCGCCGTCGGCGTTGAAGATGCCCCGGCCGAGGAAGTCGTGGAGCAGCGCCGCGAAGCGCGGGCCCTTGGGATAGTTATCGAAGCTGGCGCGCATGATGTGCTCCAGGTTGGTCGGGTTCGCGGTGATGACGCCACGGACGCCGCCGGGCCGGCGGAACACGAGCGTGCAGGTGGGCTGGAGCGCGAGCGCCTCGGTTAGCCAGTCCAGTACGCGGTGCCGGTTCGCCAGGAACTGCGGCAGGTGGCCGAGCAGCGGGTACGGCCGCGTCCTCGGCGTGCGCTGCGCCGGCGCCTTCTTGTCAACTCGCCACGCACGGAGGACGAAGACTGCGCCGAGGGAGAAGAGCGGTATCAGGAGGAAGCAGGCTGCCAGTGCGATTGCCATGGCGGCTAGCTGGACTCTACCTACCGTGTGAGGAAATTGGTGGGGTTTATCTCCATGGTTTGGTTTCGTGGAGTGTAGGTGAAGGGGAAGAAGATAAGGGAGAGGAGGAAAAGAGCGTGGTGGTGAGCGAGCCGGTCCGCCACTGGTGAGTGCTGACCGCACACGTGGCGCCGGTCTGCCGCAGCTATGTTGTGCTGCGAAACGGGAACTTCGTACGCAACGAACCGGCAGCCCTTTCCACTGAACTCCGTCACATTCGGCGGACAGGGAGAGATATTTGTCTCAACATTTGATGTTTATGCATGCAGCCGGCATTTCTTTGCTTGATATGTATAGTCGCTAAGGCGTGCAAGGCATTAACATGCATGCACGTAATTTCAACTAGAGCTGCAACCTCCACATGGTAGTTCTTATCATAGTTTTTTTTTTTTTGTCTGAGGGATAAATTATCACCAAATCTAACGTATTTTGTTACTATAGAGGGGAATAGAGAGGGAATTGGTGAAATTATTTGTTAATTGCTTGAGCCTCGTGGTATATATATATATATATATATATATCTATATATATATATATATATATATATATGCCAACTATACCAAATTTTATATATACACAAATATATATATCCAATATATTTTACCAATATTCTGCGATCTATATCAGTGTGCGCGAACAATATATATGCGGTGCTATTTGATGCTGATCAGTATCTGCGGTTAATATTCAGCTTACTATTTGGCACTATGCAAATAATTGGTGCCTTACTATTTAGAATAGTATTTCAATATTTGCAGCAATATTCAATTCTTTGCCACTATTTCAATGATATGCGTGTGTCTGATAGTTAACACGGCTAATTCTTGCTTAACTTCAACCAATATGCAAGATCTATTAGCTGGCTGCCGGGACCAGATATTCGTCCTGTTCGTTCTTCGCAGGTTGTGAAATTCCTACTCGGTACTCACCATATTTATCATTACATTGCATCAGATGTAGCTAGTTACGTTCACTTGACGGTTTTAATTGCAAATTTATTAGGCAAAATTCTTATCGTCTTCCCAGGCAGTTCCACCCGAAGGGAACACTTCTCTACGGCAACGGGTTCTCACTCAACGCCAACTCTGGGCTACACGGAGAACAAACACGCAGAGGTTTCTCCTATAGGATCCCTAGCATAAGAACTCTTCCCATAAATTCAGAAATAAAAACACCAAGTGAAACCAAAGAAACTATATCATTTCAACAACATAATTTACATATGGTTTTCCCTTTCGGGAAACCCCGAAGGGATTACACACGAACTAGGAGATTACCTTGATATTCTTGGCGATCTCAGCGCCTTCTTGGCTATACTACTTAGTGGAGTGGCTAATCTACTAAGGGAGAGGAGAGCTGGCTCTTGCTTGAGGGCTGAGTGCTCTCTCTCAGGCTTGAGTGCTCTCTGCCTCTCTCTCTCTCTCTCTCTCTCTCTCTCTGTCTCTACGTCTGTCTTCCTGTCTGTGAAGAGAGCGCCTCCTTTTATAGCCGCGAAACGGCTGCCAGTGAAGCCTTCGGGAGCCTCCGCTCGACTGCCAGTGATGCCCTCACTTATTTATTTTACATACGGTAGCATGCACGCGTGTCCTACTAGGGTACATGCGTGTCCTTCTAAAATATGGATAGGCACGAGAGAAAGTGCCCGACAGACTTCAATCTTCAGGAATCTTCGCCTTTCTTCACATGGGCGTTGTCTCCCGGTGGATGATTGGCTTGCCTCCAGTATTTTCTAATTATATGAGCAATGCACAGAGATTGCTCACACCGTTGGCTTGAATCCTGAACTCTGCCTTCTTCTCTGATGCAAATATTCTGGAATCTGATGCATCAAACATTTTTTTTATATATATATATGGGTGGGTCTTCCCCGCCAATATGATTGATATACCATATCAATATTCGGGTTGCATCAATATTCGGGGGTGTCCTCCAACTATACCAAATTTTATATATGTACAAATATATATTACCAATATATTTATCCAATATTCTGCGGTCTATATCAGTGTGCGCGAACAATATATATGCGGTGCTATTTGATGCTGATCAGTATCTGCGGTTAATATTCAGCTTACTATTTGGCACTATGCAAATAATTGGTGCGTTACTATTTAGAAAAGTATTTCACTATTTGCAGCAATATTCAACCAATATATTTTACCAATATTCTGCGGTCTATATCAGTGTGCACGAATAATATATATGCGGTGCTTTTTGATGCTGATCAGTATCTGCGGTTAATATTCAGCTTACTATTTGGCACTATGCAAATAATTGGTGCGTTACTATTTAGAAAAGTATTTCACTATTTGCAGCAATATTCAACCAATATATTTTACCAATATTCTGCGGTCTATATCAGTGTGCACGAACAATATATATGCGGTGCTTTTTGATGCTGATCAGTATCTGCGGTTAATATTCAGCTTACTATTTGGCACTATGCAAATAATTGGTGCGTTACTATTTAGAAAAGTATTTCACTATTTGCAGCAATATTCAACCAATATATTTTACCAATATTCTACGGTCTATATCAGTGTGCGCGAACAATATATATGCGGTGCTATTTGATGCTGATCAGTATCTGCGGTTAATATTCAGCTTACTATTTGACACTATGCAAATAATTGGTGCCTTACTATTTAGAATGGTATTTCACTATTTGCAGCAATATTCAATTCTTTGCCACTATTTCAATGATATGCGTGTGTCTGATAGTTAACACGGCTAATTCTTGCTTAACTTCAACCAATATGCAGGATCTATTAGCTGGCTGCCGGGACCAGATATTCGTCCTGTTCGTTCTTCGCAGGTTGTGAAATTCCTACTCGGTACTCACCATATTTATCATTACGTTGCATCAGATGTAGCTAGTTACGTTCACTTGACGGTTTTAATTGCAAATTTATTAGGCAAAATTCTTATCGTCTTCCCAGGCAGTTCCACCCGAAGGGAACACTTCTCTACGGCAACGGGTTCTCACTCAACGCCAACTCTGGGCTACACGGAGAACAAACACGTAGAGGTTTCTCCTATAGGATCCCTAGCATAAGAACTCTTCCCATAAATTCAGAAATAAAAACACCAAGTGAAACCAAAGAAACTACATCATTTCAACAACATAATTTACATATGGTTTTCCCTTTCGGGAAACCCCGAAGGGATTACACACGAACTAGGAGATTACCTTGATATTCTTGGCGATCTCAGCGCCTTCTTGGCTATACTACTTAGTGGAGTGGCTAATCTACTAAGGGAGAGGAGAGCTGGCTCTTGCTTGAGGGCTGAGTGCTCTCTCTCAGGCTTGAGTGCTCTCTGCCTCTGTCTCTCTCTCTCTCTCTCTCTCTCTCTTTATTATTTTTGACCATTCTTCAAATCTTTTATTCATTTATTGGTCTATATATTCACTTTCTAAAGGGTCAAGCCCCTTTAGAAGGCATTCTTGATATGACTGATATTTTGATGATCCTTCTTTTATTGGAGCCTTTGAGCTCGAAGCTTCTCCTTTTGAGGGAACTGGTGGAGTGGGTATATTCTTAATTATGCCCCCTCTCCTTTCAATATATTCTCTGGCTTCGGGATCTACATAATAAATTGGTCATATTACTTTTCCTGCCCATTTCAAGGCTTCATCGATATTATCATATTTTCTATATGATAGATCTTTGTCTTTGCTCTTTTCTGCTGCAAGCTTCTCTATTTGAATATCTTCCCAGTGCATATATATTCCTGGTTTCTTTCCATTAAATAATATATATAGATCTTTTTGTGTCTCAATTTTTGATGGTGTTGGGCTATTTTTGTTCAACGTATTGAACATATGGAAATATTCTGCAAGACTATTCAGATTAGATAGCATATAACCTCTTTCTTCCCTTTTTACGGCATATTGAAACCACATATTATCCAATATGCATCTTTGGATTTCATCAGGACGAATATGGCTCTTTGGCTTGAAATTGAATGTATTTGGAGAGAATATTTTTAATTTATTGTCCTCTCCAAATATGAAACATTCATGTCCGCTTGGGAGAGTTCCTTTTGATATTCCCTTCATCTCTGTAAAATTGATGAGCGGGAAAATATGTCAGGCAAACTATTATCCTTTCCTTTGATATGCTCAAATATTACTTTATAACCATTCCCAGCTATGGTGTGGCGCCCCCGGCCCGATCGTGCACTAATCATACACGCAAATGCACACGATCAAGCCTAAGGACTCACGGGAAGATATCACAACACAACTCTAAAACATAAATAAAGTCATACAAGCTTTATATTACAAGCCAGGGGCCTCGAGGGCTCGAATGCATAAGCTTGCGAACAAGCGTCAGCGGAAGCATCAGATATCTGAGTACAGATATGAAATAGAAACAGAAAGGCCTTTAGCAAGGCGGGGCAAAATAAAACACTACGATCGAAAGGCGAAGGCCTCCTGCCTGGGACCCTCCGGTCCTACTCCTGGTCGTCAGTCAACTCGTAGTAGTATCCATCCTCTGGGTAGTAGTAGTAACGATCGTCGGGGCATCTGTCTCAGGGGGCTCCGTCCTCTGGTCACGTCAACTGATATGGGGAGAAAAAGGAAAACAAAGCAACCGTGAGTACTCAGAAGTACTCAGCAAGCAAAGATCTACACTACATATGCAACATTTTCAAAGGGAGGCTGTATATGTGGACTGGGCTGCAGAGATGCCAGAATAGAGAGAAGGCCTAGTCCTATCGAAGACTAGCATCTTCAGCGGTCTTGCAGCAGTAGAAGAGAGTAGAACAATACAATATAATGTAGCAGTAATAATATCAACCTCACCCAGAGATCCTTTCTCGACTCCCTGCGAGAAAGCAATCCCAGAGCCATACATTCATCAACCTCGTCCTGAGATCCCTTCTCGACTCCCTGCGAGAAGCAATCCCAGAGCCATATATACAGGTCTCATCACAGGTATCCAGTTCTAAATTGTATCAATCAGGATACAACTCCGAGTGTCCTTTACCGTAGGACCGGCTATCGATAGAAGTGTTCTTCCCTGCAGGGGTGCACCAACTTACCCAACACGCTCGATTAACTCCGGCCGGACACACTTTCCTGGGTCATGCCCGGCCTCGGCCAAACGACACATCGCAACCCTACCTATAGCTCAGCAGAGAGGTCCCCGTCGGTCTACATCCTAAGCGCTCAGAGGTCTTGGGCCATCGCCCTGTGCACTCCGAGTCGTTGCGCGCAGGGAGAAGCCTGGCACCAGGAGGGCGCCGGTCCGTCCGTGCCGCCATGCTGAACTGGATGTCTGACAGAGCTTTCGGCTGATGCTACGATGCAGAACGCCCATACTATGCCCACGTGATGGTTAGTGCTATCAGACCAGAGGTCTGCTCGGATCAAATATCCAAATCGTTAGGACTAGGGCTTGCGGTAACGAGCAGAGACTCACGAAAGATGTGACCCCGTCGCCCCGTCTCGAGGACTTGCGGCAAGGGCCAAGAATGCCCGGCCGCGCCTCGTATTCACCACTCGGTCACCACACTGGCAACCCGCCTTCACATCACACGCGGGTACCCCTCAGGGTCGACCCGCCTTTCCAAGTAACATTGTAAGGTCCAAGTATCCGTGTGTCCATAACATCAGGGAATCCGAGGTATTACCCTCATTGAATTCCCACTCGATGTATCCGTCAAGGTGAACTAGGAGGAATCACCCTCACTGGGTCCACACTTGAGGTGTTGTACGACAGCGTCGTTATCGGAAGCGGTGAAGGAGGAATCACCCTCGATGACCACGACCGAATAGCTACTCTACAGAGTTAACATCAGAAGTGCTACAAGAGGTTTCACCCTCGGCACTCGATAGTAACGCTGCAGTGTCGTTACAACTAAGGGGGGGTGATGTGCGGTGTCGGGTCCTGGTCTTCAATCCCGTTGATCGGGTCTTCTGACGATCCAGCGCGGCAGTCGGGATAAGTGGGGTCACTGATAGGTCTCTACCCAGCCTAGACTAAACAGTTTAGGATATGTAGGTAATTATCAACAGCAGGTTACAATGAACAGGCTATGCATCAGAATAGGTAAAGCAGCAGCAGAAGTAATTCTAATGCAAGCATGAGAAATTAGAATGGGCGATATCGGTATGCTCAAGGGAGGGGCTTGCCTGGTTGCTCGGCGGCAAGGGCAAGGTCGTCTATGGTGTCTTCGGGATCCGGAGCTGCGTCGGTCTCGGGGACGACGTCGGGGTCGGGGGCTATCGAGAGAGAGAAGAGGGGGAGGAAACAGTATAAATATATAGAAAACATGAGCATGACAAATACGATACACGGTGCTAGGGGTAGTCTAACGCAGCATCACACGTAACAGACGGAGCGGGAGAATATCTGACGATATTTCCCGGGTCTTTGGAATTATCGGACAGAGGATAAGAGGGGAACGGTTGCAAGTTCGGATAGTTAGGGACGCGTGACGGACGAACGGACCGCGAATTCAGTTTCGTCTCGTCGTTCTGAGCAACTTTCATGTACAAAGTATTTTCATCTGAGCTACGGATTATTTTATATGATTTTCTAAAGTTTTTATTAATTTCTGGAATTTAATTAATTATTTAAATTAACATTATCCGAAACAGTGTCTTGCTGACGTCAGCATGACGTCAGGACCAGTGGGTCCCACCTGTCATAGGCTGTTAGGTTAATTAGTGATTAACTAATTAATTTACTGTTTAATTAATACTAACTACTTATTTAGATTAACCTAATCAGGATTAATTAACTTAATTAATTAACTAATTAATTATTTTTATTTATTTTAAATATTATTTTTTTATTACATTTTCTTTTAATTCGTTTTTAGGGCCTGGGCCCCATCTGTCATTGGCACGGCCGGACATGTCCGGGTTGTGCCCGTTTGGGCACCGGACATGTCCGGTGCGCATACGGGCGCACGGGTGCGGCCAGCGGGTGAGGCGGAGACGGGCGCCGGCGTGAGCGGGGCCGCGCGCGGGCGGGAGGCGAGCGCGGGCGGGGCAGGGGCGGCCGGGCGCGGTGGCCCGTCGGACGGCGAGCGGCGGCGCGGTGGAGCCGGGGCAGCGCAAGCGCCTGTGCATGCGCGAGCAAGCGCGGGCGAGCGCGCACGCGCGGTGAGGCAGGGACGCGGGCGGAGCGTGACGAGGGCGATGCGGGCGCGGCGTCAGGGAGGGAGGAGAGGTGAGGGGCGCGGCTCACAGGGGGCCGGACGGGGATGATGGCGAGGCGAGGAAGCGACGGCGACGATGCGGCCGAGTCGGCGACGGCGTCGGGCAGCGGCGACGGGTGCGAGCGCTCGCTGAGGCGATTCGGGGAGGAGACGGGGAGGCGAGGTCCCGGCGACGGCGTCCGAGCGCGGGCGGCGAGGCGGAAGCGAGCGCGAGCAGCGGCGGGGAGCGCGGCGACGGGCGACGGGATCGGGGCGCCTCTGCCCCGGTCCGATCCAGGGGAGGGGGTCGAGTGGAGGAGGCGGTAGGAGAGGCGACAGGCGAGGCAGATCGGCGCGGGGAGGCGGTCGGGGACGAAAAAAGAACACAAGAAATAAACCCCTCTGGGCCTGCCTCTGCCCGCATGCCTCCAGGCCGCCAGGGGGCCGTCCCAGCCGTCGCCTACATAGCCGTCCACCACCCCCCCGAAACCCTACATCCCCCCCTCGCTCCTTCTCCCCCCCCCCCCCGCACCCCCCCGCTCCCCCGTATCCAGAAATTCTGGTATCGTTATCGAACCCTTCGCCCGCGTCCTCCTCGGCGCCCTTCGCGTCCCGGCTTCGTTCCGACTCCACGTCTCCTTCCTGGCCTTCTCCCGCCTCCGACCGGCGCTCCTCCTCTTTTCCCTCTCTCCTCATCCCCTCTCCTCACCCCCTCCTCACCCGTCGCCCCCCCATCTTCGACTCCTCTCCACGGCTGGTGCCCCGTCTCCCTCGGTGGGTTTGCTCCTTGCCCAGCTCCGTTCTGCCCCTCCCCCTCTCCTTCCTTCCCCTCCCGTGCCTGTCCCGCCGCCTTCGGGTCCTTCTTCCGTTCCTCTCCTTTTCTTCCTTCTCTAACCTCCATAATCCTGCCACTCGTCCGCCCTCTCCTCCCGCACCTTACGCCTCCCTTTCTCTTCCCTGTTTCCTCTCCTCCCGCTCTCCTCTTCTTCCCTTCCTCCGGCGATCTCGGTCGTCACACCGTCCTCTTCTGGATGGCCTCTCAGCGGTGAGGCGTAAGTCGAGTCGTCTTGCCTCCTCCTCTCCGTCCCTCTGTCTTGGACCCTCCTTCTCCAGAATTGACCGCGGCCTTGGTATCTGGCCTCCAGCCTTCTTCCTCCCCGTCCTCTCCTCGTCTCTGTCTCAGAGTCTCCAGCCCCTTGCACTCCCGTCTTCCGGAGGTTACCTCTTCCTTCCCTCCTTCCGTCGCTCTTCCCTTCTCATAGTCCTATTCTCCTCTCCGCTTCCTCTCGCCTGTCTTGACTGTATCCCCCTTTTTCTCGGCTCTCCCCTCCCCTCCATGCTCCTTCCCGTCCCTCCATCGCTGTGTCTTCCCCTCCTCGTCTCCACCCTCGTTTCCCTCTCCTACCCCGTCATTTGCCTGTGACGGTTCGCCCGTGGTCTCTTGTTCTCTCTGTCAGGAAGTCTACAAGTCCGCTCGGCTTTCTCTCTTCCGATCCTCCCAGTATCGTCGTGGAGTTCTGCTTTCCCCTTCCTATCGTGCCCCCTTCTCCTTCCTGCACTCCAACCTTCCTCCTTGTCCGGCGCCTCTCCCCTTCCTGTCCCCTTTCCACCGTCCCAAACGGTGTCTCGGTTTTGCGTCCTCCCTCGCCGTCGGCATCTCGTTCGCCCGGCGCCTCTCCACGCCCGCATCGCCTTCCCCGCACGGCGCGGGGAGCGAGCGAGGCGCCGGGCCTACCCATGGTCCCTCACCCGGTCGCACTATCTTGCGCACCGGACATGTCCGGTGCCCAAACGGGCACAACCCGGACATGTCCGGCCGTGCCAATGACAGATGGGGCCCAGGCCCTAAAAACGAATTAAAAAAATGTAATAAAAAAATAATATTTAAAATAAATAAAAATAATTAATTAGTTAATTAATTAAGTTAATTAATCCTGATTAGGTTAATCTAAAAAGTAGTTAGTATTAATTACAGTAAATTAATTAGTAATCACTAATTAACCTAACAGCCTATGACAGGGGGACCACTGTCCTGACGTCATGCTGACGTCAGCAAGACACTGTTCGGATAATGTTAATTTATAATTAATTAAATTCCAGAAATTAATAAAAACTTTGAAAATCATATAAATAATCCGTAGCTCAGATGAAAATACTTTGTACATGAAAGTTGCTCAAACGACGAGACGAAACTGAATTCGCGGTCCGTTCGTCCGTCACGCGTCCCTAACTATCCGAACTTGCAACCGTTCCCCTCTTATCCTCTGTCCGATAATTCAAAGACCCGGAAATATCGTCAGATATTCTCCCGCTCCGTCTGTTACGTGTGATGTCTGCGTTAGACTACCCCTACACCAGGTATCGTATTTTCATGCTCATGTTTTCTATATATTTATACTGTTTCTCCCCCTCTCTCTCTCTCGATAGCCCCCGACCCCGACGTCGTCCCCGAGACCGACGCAGCTCCGGATCCCGAAGACACCATAGACGACCTTGCCCTGCCCCGAGCAACCAGGCAAGCCCCTCCTTGGAGCATACCGATATCGCCCATTCTAATTTCTCATGCTTGCATTAGAATTACTTCTGCTGTTGCTTTACCTATTCTGATGCATAGCCTGTTCATTGTAACCTGCTGTTGATAATTACCTACATATCCTAAACTGTTTAGTCTAGGCTGGTGAGAACTATCAGTGACCCCACTATCCCGACTGCCCGCGTGGATCGTCAGAAGACCCGATCAACGGGTATGGACCAGGACCCGACACCGCACATCACCCCCCCTTAGTTGTAACGACACTGCCAGCGTTACTATCGAGTGCCGAGGGTGAAACCTCTTGTAGCACTTCTGATGTTAACTCTGTAGAGTAGCTATTCGGTCGTGGTCATCGAGGGTGATTCCTCCTTCACCGCTTCCGATAACGACGCTGTCGTACAACACTCAAGTGTGGACCCAGTGAGGGTTGATTCCTCCTAGTTCACCTTGACGGATACATCGAGTGGGAATTCAATGAGGGTAATACCTCGGATTCCCTGATGTTATGGACACACGGATACTTACCTTACAATGTTACTTGGAAAGGCGGGTCGACCCTGAGGGGTACCCGCGTGTGATGTGAAGGCGGGTTGCCAGTGTGGTGCCGAGTGGTGAATACGAGGCGCGGCCGGGCATTCTTGGCCCTTGCAGCAAGTCCTCGAGACGGGGCGACGGGGTCACATCTTTCGTGAGTCTCTCTCGTTACCGCAAGCCCTAGTCCTAACGATTGGATATTTGATCCGAGCAGACCTCTTGTCTATAGCACTAACCATCACGTGGGCATAGTATGGGCGTTCTGCATCGTAGCATCAGCGAAAGCTCTGTCAGACGTCCAGTTCAGCATGGCGGCACACGGACGGACCGCGCCCTCCTGGTGCCAGCTTCTCCCTGCGCGCAACGACTCGGAGTGCACAGGGCGATGGCCCAAGACCTCTGAGGCGCTTAGGATGTAGACCGACGGGGACTCTCTGCTGAGCTATAGGTA
This sequence comes from Thinopyrum elongatum, assembly GCA_011799875.1. NCBI lineage: Eukaryota > Viridiplantae > Streptophyta > Magnoliopsida > Poales > Poaceae > Thinopyrum > Thinopyrum elongatum. Next base: position 477,252,655 of record CM022300.1, on the reverse strand, counting down.
GGGTTGCGATGTGTCGTTTGGCCGAGGCCGGGGCATGACCCAGGAAAGTGGTCCGGCCGGAGTTAATCGAGCGTGTTGGGTAAGTTGGTGCACCCCTGCAGGGAAGAACACTTCTATCGATAGCCGGTCTACGGTAAAGGACACTCGGAGTTGTATCCTGATTGATACAATTTAGAACTGGATACCTGTGATGAGACCTGTATATTGGCTCTGGATTGCTTCTCGCGCAGGGAGTCGAGAAGGGATCTCAGGACGAGGTTGATGAATGTATGGCCTGGGATTGCTTTCTCGCAGGGAGTCGAGAAAGGATCTCTGGGTGAGGTTGATATTATTACTGCTACATTATTGTATTGTTCTACTCTCTTCTACTGCTGCAAGACCGCTGAAGATGCTAGTCTTCGATAGGACTAGGCCTTCCTCCTATTCTGCGCTCTGCAGCCCAGTCCACATATACAGCCTCCCTTTGAAAATGTTGCATATGTAGTGTAGATCTTTGCTTGTGAGTACTTCTGAGTACTCACGGTTGCTTGTTTTCCTTTTCTCCCCATATCAGTTGACGTGACCAGAGGACGGAGCCCCCTAGACAGATGCCCCGACGATCGTTACTACTACTACCCAGAGGATGGATACTACTACGAGTTGACTGACGACCAGGAGTAGGACCGGAGGGTCCCAGGCAGGAGGCCTTCGCCTTTCGTCGATCGTAGTGTTTTTTTTGCCCCGCCTTGCTAAAGGCCTTTCTGTTTCTATTTCATATCTGTACTCAGATATCTGATGCTTCCGCTGACGCTTGTTCGCAAGCTTATGCATTCGAGCCCTCGAGGCCCCTGGCTTGTAATATAAAGCTTGTATGACTTTATTTAGTTTTAGAGTTGTGTGTGATATCTTCCCGTGAGTCCTTAGGTTCTGATCGTGTGCATTTGCGTGTATGATTAGTGCACGATCGGGCCGGGGGCGCCACACCATAGCTGGGAATGGTTATAAGTAATATTTGAGCATATCAAAGGAAAGGATAATAGTTTGCCTGACATTATTTTCCCGCTCATCAATTTTACAGAGATGAAGGGAATATCAAAAGGAACTCTCCCAAGCGGACATGAATGTTTCATATTTGGAGAGGACAATAAATTAAAAATATTCTCTCCAAATACATTCAATTTCAAGCCAAAGAGCCATATTCGTCCTGATGAAATCCAAAGATGCATATTGGATAATATGTGGTTTCAATATGCCGTTAAAAAGGGAAGAAAGAGGTTATGCTATCTAATCTGAATAGTCTTGCAGAATATTTCCATATGTTCAATACGTTGAACAAAAATAGCCCAACACCATCAAAATTGAGACACAAAAGATTCTATATATATTATTTAATGGAAAGAAAACCAGGAATATATAGCACTGGGAAGATATTCAAATAGAGAAGCTTGCACGCAGAAAAGAGCAAAGACAAAGATCTATCATATAGAAAATATGATAATATCGATGAAGCCTTGAAATGGCAGGAAAAGTAATATGACCAATTTATTATGTAGATCCCGAAGCCAGAGAATATATTGAAAGGAGAGGGGCATAATTAAGAATATCCCACTCCACCAGTTCCCTCAAAAGGAGAAGCTTCGAGCTCAAAGGCTCCAATAAAGAAGGATCATCAAAATATCAGTCATATCAAGAATGCCTTCTAAAGGGCTTGACCCTTTAGAAAGTGAATATATAGACCAATAAATGAATAAAAGATTTGAAGAATGGTCAAAAATAATAAAGAGAGAGAGAGAGAGAGAGAGGAGACAGAGGCAGAGAGCACTCAAGCCTGAGAGAGAGCACTCAGCCCTCAAGCAAGAGCCAGCTCTCCTCTCCCTTAGTAGATTAGCCACTCCACTAAGTAGTATAGCCAAGAAGGCGCTGAGATCGCCAAGAATATCAAGGTAATCTCCTAGTTCGTGTGTAATCCCTTCGGGGTTTCCCGAAAGGGAAAACCATATGTAAATTATGTTGTTGAAATGATGTAGTTTTCTTTGGTTCACTTGTGTTTTTATTTCTGAATTTATGGGAAGAGTTCTTATGCTAGGGATCCTATAGGAGAAACCTCTACGTGTTTGTTCTCCGTGTAGCCCAGAGTTGCGTTGAGTGAGAACCCGTTGCCGTAGAGAAGTGTTCCCTTCGGGTGGAACTGCCTGGGAAGACGATAAGAATTTGCCTAATAAATTGCAATTAAAACCGTCAAGTGAACGTAACTAGCTACATCTGATGCAACGTAATGATAAATATGGTGAGTACGCGAGTAGGAATTTCACAAACCTGCGAAGAACGAACAGGACGAATATCTGGTCCGCGCAGCAGCTAATAGATCCTCATATTGGTTGAAGTTAAGCAAGAATTAGCCGTGTTAACTATCAGACACCGCATATCATTGAAATAGTGGCAAAGAATTGAATATTGCTGCAAATAGTGAAATACCATTCTAAATAGTAAGGCACCAATTATTTGCATAGTGTCAAATAGTAAGCTGAATATTAACCGCAGATACTGATCAGCATCAAATAGCACCGCATAATATTGTTCGCGCACACTGATATAGACCGTAGAATATTGGTAAAATATATTGGTTGAATATTGCTGCAAATAGTGAAATACTTTTCTAAATAGTAACGCACCAATTATTTGCATAGTGCCAAATAGTAAGCTGAATATTAACCGCAGATACTGATCAGCATCAAAAAGCACCGCATATATATTGTTCGTGCACACTGATATAGACCGCAGAATATTGGTAAATATATTGGTTGAATATTGCTGCAAAGAGTGAAATACTTTTCTAATAGTAACGCACCAATTATTTGCATAGTGCCAAATAGTAAGCTGAATATTAACCGCAGATACTGATCAGCATCAAAAGCACCGCATATATTATTCGTGCACACTGATATAGACCGCATAATATTGGTAAAATATATGGTTGAATATGCTGCAAATAGTTGAAATACTTTTCTAAATAGTAACGCACCAATTATTTGCATAGTGCCAAATAGTAAGCTGAATATTAACCGCAGATACTGATCAGCATCAAATAGCACCGCATATATATTGTTCGCGCACACTGATATAGACCGCAGAATATTGGATAAATATGATTGGTAATATATATTTGTACATATATAAAATTGGTATAGTTGGAGGAACCCCCGAATATTGATGCAACCCGAATATTGATATGGTATATCAATCATATTGGCGGGGAAGACCCACCCTATATATATATAAAAAAAGTTTGATGCATCAGATTCCAGAATATTTGCATCAGAGAAGAAGCAGAGTTCAGGATTCAAGCCAACGGTGTGAGCAATCTCTGTGCATTGCTCATATAATTAGAAAATACTGGAGGCAAGCCAATCATCCACGGAGACAACGCCCATGTGAAGAAAGGCGAAGATTCCTGAAGATGAAGTCTGTCGGGACTTTCTCTCGTGCCTATCATATTTTAGAAGGACACGCATGTACCCTAGTAGGACACGCGTGCAT
>CM022300.1:477218188-477249114 GCA_011799875.1 Thinopyrum elongatum | reverse complement strand
CAGGCATGCATCGTGGGGAGGGGCCGTCAGGACGAAGACTGGGCGCGGTGGCCCGCGGAAATTGAATGTATTTGGGACATAGTTGTAATGTAATGGCCGCTCCAAAGATGAAACAGTCAGGGCCGCTTGGGAGAAGGGCCTGTGGAGAGTCCCGGCAGCTCTTAAATTAGAGCCGGGAAAATTAGTCCAGGCAAACTATTAATCCTTGTCCTTTTGATATTCTCAAATATTACTTATCAACACATTCCCATCTATGGTGTGGTGCGCCCCCGGCCGATCGTGCACTAATCTACACGCAAATCACACGATCAAGCCTAAGGACTCACTGGAATATCACACAACAACCTAAAACAAATAAAGTCCCTACAAGCTTATTTACCAAGCCACGGGGCCTCGAGGGCTCGAATTGCATAAGGGCCCTTGCGAAACAAGCGTCATCGGAAGCATCAATATCTGAGTACAGATATGAAATGAAAGAAAAGGCCTTTCAAGGCGGGTGGCAAATAAAACACTACATACGTCGAAAGGCGAAGGCCTCCTTGCCCTGGGACCCCCTCCGGTCCTACTTCCTTGGTCGTCATCAACTCGTAGTAGTATCCCCTCTGGGTAGTATAGTAACGTATCTCTCGGGCACTCTTTCTCCAGTGGGCTCCTGTCCTCTGGTCACTTCAACTGATATGGGGAGAAAAATGGAAAACAAACAACCGTGAGTACGCTAGAAGTATCAGATCAAAGATCTACACTACAATGCAACAGTTTTCAAAGGAGGCTGTATATGTGTGACTGGGCTGCAGAGCCAGAATAGAGAGAAGGCCTAGTCCCTATCGAAGACCTAGCCATCTTCAGCCGGTCTTGCAGCACGTATAAAGAGTAGAACAATCCAATATACTGCTAGCAGTAATTAATAGTCCCAACTCATCACCCAGAGACCTGTCTCGACTACTCCTGCGAAAAGCAATCCCAGAGCATACATTCCTCAACCTCGCCTGATATCCTTTCTCGACTCACTGCGAGAAGCCATCCCAGAGCCATATATCAGTCTCATCACACGGTATCCAGTTTCTAAATTGTATCATCAGGCTACACTCCGAGTGTCCGTTACCGTAGACCGGCTATCGATGAAGTGTTCTTCCCTGCAGGGGTGCACCCAACTTACCCAACACGCTCGATCTTAACTCCGGCCCGACTCACCCCTTTCCTGGGTCATTGCCCGGCCTCGGCCACAACGACACTATCGCAACCTACCTATAGCTCACAGAGAGGTCCCGTCGGTCTATCTTACATTCCTCATCAGCGCTCAGAGGTCTTGGGCATCGCCCTGTGACTCCGAGTCTGTTGCGCGCAGGGAGAAGCCTGGCACATGAGGGCGCCGTCCGTCCGTGCCGCCATGCTGACTGGACTCTGACCGAGCCGTCGGCTTATGCTACTATGCGAAACGCCCATACATGCCCACGTGATGGTTAGTGCTATCAGACTCAGAGTCTCTCGGATCAATATCCAAATCGTTAGGACTAGGCGTGCGGTAGTAAATCTCGAGCAGGAGACTTCTCCACGAAGATGTTGGACCCCTTCCCGCCCCGTCTCGAGGACTTGCGGCAAGGCAAGAATCCCGTCCGCCCCGTATTCACCCCTCGGGCACCCAACGGCCAACTGTCCCCTTCACACACCATCCTCCGCGGGTACCCCTCGGGTCGACTCCGCCTTTCCAAGTAACATTGTAAGTTCCAATATCCGTGGTGTCCATACATCAGGGAATCCGAAGTATACCCTCCTTGAATCCCACTCGATGTATCCGTCCAGGGTGAACTAGGAGGAATCACCCTCACTGGGTCCACAACTTGAGCGTGGTTCCTATCGCAGCGTCGTTTATCGGAAGCGGTGAAGGAGGAATCCACCCTCCGATGACCACGAGCCGATAGCTACTCTAATCTGACAGAGTTAACATCAGAAGTGCTACCAGAGGTTTCACCCTCGGCACATCGATAGTAACCGCTGTCAAGTGTCGTTACAACTAAGGGGGGTGATTGCGGTTCGGGTCCTGGTCTTCACTCGCCGTTACCGGGTTCTCCTCTGACGATTCCAGCGCGGGCAAGTGGGCTAAGTGGGTCACGCGATAGGTCTCTACCCAGCCTAGGACTAAACTGTTTAGGATATGAGGTAATTATCACAGCAGGTTTACAAATGAACAGGCTATGCATCACTATGGTAAAGCCGCAGCAGAGTAATTCTATAATGCAAAAGCATGAGAAATTAGAATGGGCGATATCGGTAATGCTCAAGGGAGGGGATTGCCTGCTGTGCTCCGGCGGCAAGGGCAAGGTCGTCTTATGTGGTTCCTTCGGGAATCGCGAGCTGCGTCGGTCTCGGGGGACGACGTCGGGGTAGGGGGCTATCGAGAGAGAAGAGGAGAGGAGGTGAGGAAACAGTTATAATATCTATAGAAACATGAGCATGACAATACGATACAACGGTGGCTAGGGGTAAATTGTTCTAACGTCAGCATCACCACTTAACAGTACGGAAAAGACGTGAGAAATATCTGACGATATTTCCCGGGGTCTTTGGAATTATCGGACAGAGGATAAGAGGGGAACGGTGCAAGTTCGGTAGTTTAGGGACGAGTGAGGGACGAACGACGCGACGAATTCAGTTCGTCTCGTCGTTCTGAGCAACTTTATGATCAAAGTAATTTCATCTGAGCTACGATTATTTATTATGATGTTCTAAGTTTTATATATTTCTGGAATGTAATTAATTATTTAATAACATTATCCGAAACAGTGTCTGGACTGACGTCAGCCCAGGACTCAGGGACAGGGGGTCCACCCTGTCATAGGGCTTAGGTTCTAATAGTGATTAACTCAATAATTACTGTTTAATTAATACTAACTACTGATTAGTTATTAACCTAATCATGATTAATTACACTGAATTATTAATAATAATTATTTTTTATTATTTTTAATAGTATTTTTTATTATCATTTTTCTTTAATTCGTTTTTAGGCCTGGCCCAATCTGTCATTGGCAAGGCCGGACATGTCCGGGTGTGGCCCCGTTTGGTCACCGGACATGTCCCGGTGCGCATACGGCGACGGGTGCGGCCAGCGGGTGAGGCGAGAGGGGCCGACGCGGCGAGGCGAGGGCGCCGGGCAGTTGCGGCCGGCCAAGTCCCGTGAGAGGTGGACGAAGGAGCGGAGAGGTGCAGGTGCAGCGGCGGCTGAGGGAGGGTCGCGAAGGGCAAGGCGGTGCGAGTCGACGCAGAGCTGGGGCGGTGGAGAGACGGGAACTAGGCCGGATGCGAAAGCGACGAGGAGAATGTCGAGAGCGGCGTGAAAAAGGGAGGAGAGTGAAGGTGAGAGGTGACTGCGAGGCGGAGTAGGGGCGAGCACAGGGGGACCGGACGGTGATGTAGTCGATTAGCGAGGAGCGACGTGCGCGATCGGCGGGCCGTCAGCTCTCGTTGCTTCCTGCGCTAGCACGTTTCCTTTTTTGTCCGCGCTTATCTCCTGATCGACGACGCTGTGGTGGAGGCTAAAGCGAGATCTTGTCTTTTAGGGAACAGTGCGGAGATGAATCGTGAGGCGTAGACGCGGGTAGGGCCCGACACGCACCGAGGCAGACGCCTGACCGAATGCGACCCTGCCGAGCGAGCATGCTGACGGAGCACGTCATTTTTGTTTTTTTTATTACGTGATCGCGCCGGGACGAAAGGCCTGTACGGGATGGTGCGCCTCATGCACCGTCCGATACAACGGGAGGGGTTTCGATAGGGAGGAGGCGGTAGGAGAGGGCGACAGGCGACGATGTGAGACGCGCGACGGGGGAGGCTGGTCTGGGGACGGCCGGCGTATGAGGTGAGGGGCGACGTCGGGGACGGCTTAGGGGGCGGTCGATATGAGGTGGCGGCGGGACGCCAGGGGCGCGGTGAGGCGCGGAGGCTGCGAGCGAGGCAAGGAGGAGGAGGGCGGTCGGCGTGCGGGCAGGCAGGCCGGCGAGGGGTCGGAGAAGGCCGGCCGGCGAGGGCGCACGAGGGGCGGCGAGGGGCCGACGGGTTCGATCGCCGATCCAGAATTTCTGGATCGGGGATCGGGGGGGGGGGAGAGGAGCGAGGGGGGGATTAGGGTTGCGGGATGGTGGGGTGGGCCGGCTATGTAGGGAGGGCGACGCTGGCCGGCCTGGCGGCCTGGACGGCCTGCTGGGCCGAGGCCCAGGAGGGGTTTATTTTCTTTTGTTCTTTTTTTTTTCTTTATTCCTTTTCTGTTTTGTCTTTATTTTTGTCGCAAAAGACTTTTGCTAAAATTATGAGACTGCTCCTTACTTTACAGTGCATTTATCTGTCACTGCTAGAAATTGGTTTGGGGTCCATATCTTTTTGTTTGGATTTTATTTAAATTGAAAAAGGATTGAATAGTGCTATGTTGCTGCTGTTCCTTGTTGTTCGAGTCCTTTTACAATTCCAACAAATGTTGCAATCATTTTTATAAATGCTATGAGAATATTTGCAACATGAGGCACATTTCAGTTTTCAGGTTCAGGCAACTTTTATTTTCCACTTTCACTTAAATTTGAATTTTGAGTTAGGAGTTGAAAAGCATTATGATGCAAATGATGATCGTGCACTGTTAATCATGCTGACTTGGCATTATCAAAATGGAATTACTGTAGTTAACCACTGGGGGTGTTACATATGGTGTCTTCAAATAAGACCCATCTTCTAGTTGAGCTTTTCTTGCTATTAATTTTATTGTAATATCGGCATATGGCTTCACAATCTGTTCGAACCGTAAATTCTTTAAATCCTAGATATAATCTAAAAGCATTTATTGCATTTACGACTGCGAGGATTTCCCTATCAATATTATTTACTGTCTTTAATTTGTAACTTCCTGAAGCATATCTACATATCTTCTCATCTGCTTTCGGGGAATATTTACTTGGTTTTTGTTTCAATATAGCACCCCATCCTACCTTAGATGCATCTGTTTCTATATAAAATATTTATCCTCTAAAGGCAACTCAAGGGGCTCTAAATTCTTGACTCTTTCTTTTATAGCTTTTACTAATCTTATGTCTTCAGAATTGAAATATTTTTCCCCGTTCTTTCTTAACTTTGCATACAAAGGACCAGCTAACTTTGCTAAATTGTCTATATAATTCCTAGCATAATTTACAATTCCTAAGAATTGTTGTAAAACCTTTTTGTCGCTCATATTATCAGGGAATTCTAATATTTTCTTTGCAATATGATCTTGCAAATAAATTTTTCCTTCTCCTATTTCATGCCCAAGGAAATTTATTCTTTCTTTGCATATTTCCATCTTCTTTTTGGATAATATAAGCCCATTTTGCTCTACCTTTCGGAAGAACACTTCAAGGTGGGCAATATGCTCTTTATATGATTTGAAAAATATTAATAGGTCATTAACATAGACCAATATAAATGCTTGATTATCATTAAATATATTTTGCATTTTTCTTTGAAATAATGCGGGTGCATTCTTTAGACCCAATGGCATGACTAGCCATTCATAATGGCCTTGTGGACAAGTAAAGGCTGTCCAAGGAATAGATTCCTCGGCCATTTTTACTTGCCAAAATCCTGCCTTTAAATCGAATTTAGAGAAATATTTGCTTCCTTATATTCTATTGATCCATTCCTGCTTATTAGGTATATTATATGCATCATCTATCGTATTATCATTGAGCCTTTTAAAATTAATTACCATTCTGGATTTACCTCTTACTTCTTCATTATTCTTTAGCTCATCTTTTAATATTTCTAGCATTGCTTCTAGTATATTCATCCTATTTTCTAGATTTCTGATTCTACTAGATAATATTTTTTCTTCTGGTTCAACCTCTATTTCCTGTCTCCATATTTGATTTTTGGCTTTTAGACAGGAGGCACAAGCTTGCCTTAGACATAAGCTGCATGTGAACCTATTATCTTGGCTTGGATAATATATACAGAAAGCACATTTGATATTATAATCACCTTTTCCTTTAATCCAATCATGTTCGCAATCTACTTGATTCATCATTTCTATTTTTAAACCTGATAACTCATCTATTAAGTCTATCTCATCTTCACTTGAATCATATTCTTGAGTCTCATTTTCTACTTCATCTGTTTCAATAATTGAATATATTGACTCATCATCTTTTATTTCTTCATCACATGTTAATATATTTTCATTAACATTATCTATAATTAGAACTCTTTCTTGCTCTTCATATTTACTAGAGTATCTTTTTGATATCTTTCTAAATCTTTTTGCAAATCTATAACTTCTTCTATGCTATCAACATCATCAGCTTTGCATGATAATCTATGCTTCATTGCAAGAGGCTCTGATACCAACTATACCAAATTTTTATATATACACAAATATATATATCCAATATATTTTACCAATATTCTGCAGTCTATATCAGTGTGCGCGAACAATATATATGCGGTGCTATTTGATGCTGATCAGTATCTGCGGTTAATATTCAGCTTACTATTTGACACTATGCAAATAATTGGTGCCTTACTATTTAGAATAGTATTTCACTATTTGCAGCAATATTCAATTCTTTGCCACTATTTCAATGATATGCGTGTGTCTGATAGTTAACACGGCTAATTCTTGCTTAACTTCAACCAATATGCAAGATCTATTAGCTGGCTGCCGGGACCAGATATTCGTCCTGTTCGTTCTTTGCAGGTTGTGAAATTCCTACTCGGTACTCACCATATTTATCATTATGTTGCATCAGATGTAGCTAGTTACGTTCACTTGACGGTTTTAATTGCAAATTTATTAGGCAGAATTCTTATCGTCTTCCCAGGCAGTTCCACCCGAAGGGAACACTTCTCTACGGCAACGGGTTCTCACTCAACGCCAACTCTGGGCTACACGGAGAACAAACACGCAGAGGTTTCTCCTATAGGATCCCTAGCATAAGAACTCTTCCCATAAATTCAGAAATAAAAACACCAAGTGAAACCAAAGAAACTACATCATTTCAACAACATAATTTACATATGGTTTTCCCTTTCGGGAAACCCCGAAGGGATTACACACGAACTAGGAGATTACCTTGATATTCTTGGCGATCTCAGCGCCTTCTTGGCTATACTACTTAGTGGAGTGGCTAATCTCCTACTAAGCAAGGAAGAGAGCTGGCTGCTTGCTTCTCTCGAGTGCTCTCTCTCTTCTCTGGCTTGAGTGCTCTCTACCTCTCTCCCTCTCTCTCTACGTCTGTCTTCCTTTTATAGCCGCGAAACGGCTGCCAGTGAAGCCTTCGGGAGCCTCCGCTCGACTGCCAGTGATGCCCTCACTTATTTATTTTACATACGGTAGCATGCACGCGTGTCCTACTAGGGTACATGCGTGTCCTTCTAAAATATGGATAGGCACGAGAGAAAGTGCCCGACAGACTTCAATCTTCAGGAATCTTCGCCTTTCTTCACATGGGCGTTGTCTCCCGGTGGATGATTGGCTTGCCTCCAGTGTCTTCTAATTATATGAGCAATGCACAGAGATTGCTCACACCGTTGGCTTGAATACTGAACTCTGCCTTCTTCTCTGATGCAAATATTCTGGAATCTGATGCATCAAACATTTTTTTAATATATATATGGGTGGGTCTTCCCCGCCAATATGATTGATATACCATATCAATATTCGGGTTGCATCAATATTCGGGGGTGTCCTCCGCGCCCGAAAAATTGATAGCAATATCAATTCAAGTATATGGCCTATTGATTAATACCAATATTCACGTATCATTAATTGCTAATCAATATGCTGCCCATGTCCAGCGATGTCCATATGGTCATCGTCAGACAAATAAGAAACATATTTTTGATTACTTTCTTTCTTTATTTCTTCAACTATATCTTGTCTTAAATCCTTTAATATTTCTTCTTTCAATTCTATTTTCAATTCTTCCTTCCATACTTTTGACATATCTTCCCATTTTTCTTCTATTTTCATATCTATATATTCTCCATCCAAAGGATCCACTCCTTTGATGATGCATTCTTTATATGTTTGATATTTTGGAGAGATATCTTCTTTTTCATATTCTCCGCATCATTTCTCGATAATTGAAATAACAACTATTCATTATCTTTGCCCAATTCAAGGCATAATTGACTTTATCATATGTTATTTCTTCCAATGTCATATGTATTCCAGATTTACTTCTATCGAACATAATATTTGTTGGTCTTGGTATATTTTTGTTCACCATATTAGAATATTCTGTAAGACTATTGAGATTAGATAGCATGTATCCTTTCCTTTTTCTTTCAAGTATATTCATATTATCCAATATGCATCTTTGGAGCTCATCAACATGGATATGATTCTTTGGTTTGAAATTGAATGTATTTGGTGGAAATATCTTTATACTATTATTATTTCGAAATATGCAGCATTCACTTCCACCTGCGAATGTACTTTTCTTCATATCTGTAAATAGGATATGTCAGATAGAATATTATTCTTTAATATGCTCACATATTACTTTATAACCATTCCTTCCTTTATTTCTGTGCTTCCAGCACCATATTCTTCTTCTTTATTATTCTTTAGCTCATCTTTTAATATTTCTAGCATTGCTTCTAGTATATTCATCCTATTTTCTAGATTTCTGATTCTACTAGATAATATTTTTTCTTCTGGTTCAAACTCTATTTCCTGTCTCCATATTTGATTTTTGGCTTTTAGACAGGAGGCACAAGCTTGCCTTAGACATAAGCTGCATGTGAACCTATTATCTTGGCTTGGATAATATATACAGAAAGCACATTTGATATTATAATCACCTTTTCCTTTAACCCAATCATGTTCGCAATCTACTTGATTCATCATTTCTATTTTTAAACCTGATAACTCATCTATTAAGTCTATCTCATCTTCACTTGAATCATATTCTTGAGTCTCATTTTCTACTTCCATGGCTTCCATTGCATTGTCTAAATTATGCAATCCCACATCATCTAGTGAGTTATAAAAATCATTATTTTGTTCTGCATCATCATAATTTTTATCTTCTAACTCTTCTTCTTCTTCATAACTTTCTAATAAAAGCTTATTATTTATATCCCATTGCTCTTCTTCATCCACAACTTCATCTTTGTGGCTCTGAGCAATATTCTTATTTTTATCATTATTTTCAGTGGTAACATTATTATTACTATTAATATTATCTTTCTTTACTTCTGCTGCTATGGTGTTATTTATCACACGAGAACAACTAATTGCTGGCTTTTTCTCACTTTTTAATCTTTTTAATCTAGAAATTTCTCTAATGAAAAATAATTCTCTTTCTCTTATCTTAGGCCAGTCTGCTGTCCATGAATGACTATATTCCCATTCTATATGCTTTAGTTTCTTTTCCCAATGAATTATTTCATCATCTATATTAGTTTTTTCCATGCATTCGGTTACACCTTTATTTTTATTATCACTAATTTCTGTTTCTGGCATAAAAGATTATGTGTCTTCTATGGATGCTGATCTATAATTCATGAATCTGATACTACTACCTCCTTCACAATTTTGATAACTTATGTAGTTTTCAGGTAGTGTTAATTCCTTCTTTTCTATTAATTCACCTATCTTCCATTCTTCTCCTGCTCTTTCTTCAGAACTAATTGTCAGAGGATTCATAAATTGTATGCCTTTAGATTGCATGCTATCAATTACATTATTTATGTTTACTCTATATCTAGAATTACTTTTGTTAGTGAGCCTTCCTATAAATTCTATGCTTACTAACAAATTTGTTCCTTTAAAATCTTCATATCCTTTAGTTTGGAAACCAAAACTCATTTTTTCAATAAATTCTTTAACAGGCATTATTAGGTCTGGAGCTATGTATGTTATTAGTTTATTTTCATTCATATCTCCTTCCAGAAAGCCTAATGCCGCTTTATCAATTGATTCCCATCTTCTATCTAATAGTGTTATTAGCACTTTTGCTCCTAATTTCTTTCTTGTCATGCCTTTAACTCCTATGATATACATTCCTTGATGAATATATTTATAACCACAATATCTTAAATCATTTTCAATATTCTTGCTTACAATACGTAGATCTACTGGGTGCGTTAAAACACTTAGCTCTACTTCTCTAGATATTCTATATAAACTACTCTTGCTTTCAAACAAACCCATATGATAAACTTGCTGTGGTTTTATTTTTCTTAGAGTATCTTTTTGATATCTTTCTAAATCTTTTTGCAAATCTATAACTTCTTCTATGCTATCAACATCATCAGCTTTGCATGATAATCTATGCTTCATTGCAAGAGGCTTAGAGTCTTGTATTATTACCTGGAGGAATTTGTCTCTTCTGGAGACGCTGTTAGGTACATCCATCTTTCTGAATTAATATTTCTTGATGAAGATACTATTCCAGATGAGGATAACACAATATCTTTGTTGCTTTGAACACTATTTAGCTTTTCCAAAACTCGGATTAAAAGCTGGAGGATAGTGTTATTCTGGCTTATTATAATTTTAGAGTCTTCTTTTGGTGAGTCGTGATCAGAAAATCCGACAGGGGGTGACAAATGTATAGCAACTTCGTTTAAAGCTTTGCTATATTCGTTCATATAACTAAGAGAGGATAAGAGTTTTTACCTCTTGAACTAACCTTTTTATTTCAGGAATGTCTTGACTTGATTCAAAGCGTGACGACGAGTCTTTACCTTTACAAAGATAACGGCCTATTGACAACACTTCTTCTTTAATATAGTCGTTATTCTTGCAAATAATATTCTGTCTTGCTTTTGCTTCTTCAAGTTTATGAAGAATGATATCTATTTTATTATTTAACCCGGAGCACTTGTCTGCGAGTTTTTGATATTCTTTGAATATGCTTTCAAATTTTTGCTCAAGTACATCTTGCCTTTTTCCCCAAGATATGTAAAAATTATATATCAAATCGACCATAATATTTAGCTGACTATGAGATGTATGCCAAATATGCTCCTCAGAGGGATTTATTCTGCACCTTATATTAATATCTTCTTTAGTATTTTGTGACGCCCCCGGTTCAATCGTACACTAATCATACACGCAAACGTGTACGATCAAGCCCAGGGACTCACGGGAAGATATCACAACACAACTCTAAACACAAATAAACGGAGGTCCACAATATTACAGACCAGGGATCCGAAGATCCGAATACATAAGTCAGTCATACAAATAATATCTGGGTACAGACATAGTTAGACAAGTTCTGCCTTAAGAAGGCTAGCACAAACAGTGACACTAGATCGAAAGGCGTTGGCCTCCTGCCTGGGAGCCTCCGATCCTACTCCTGGTCAGATGGCTCGATCCAGTAGTACGTGCCCTCTGGACCCGCCTGGTAGTAGGCTCCGGTGGTGGCGTCTGGCTCCTGGACTCCATCGTCTGGTGTATCATCAAGGTGGGGTATATGGGGGAAAAGAGAAAATAAAGCAACCGTGAGTACTCATCCGAAGTACTCAGCAAGCAAGGATCTATACTACATATGCAACATTATCAATGGAGAAAAGGCTGTATATGTGGACTGGGCTGCAGAAATGCCAGAATAGAGAGAAAGGCCTAGTCCTATCGAAGACTAGCATCTTCAAACATCTTCTCAAAGCCATCATCTTGCAGCAGTAGAAGAGAGTAGAATAGCATTTTATTTAGCAAACATGTTGAAGTACAGCTCAAAGATCCTTCCTCGACTCCCAGCGAGAAAGTAATCCCGAAGCTTCAATTAAGTAACAAGTATCCAGTTTAAGTAGTAGATCGGGATACACAAACTGAGCGTCCTTTACCGTAGGACCGGCTATCGATAGAAGATTCATCCCTGCAGGGGTGCACTACTGTTACCCAACACGCTCGATCAACTCTGGTCGGACATACTTGCTGGGTAATGCCCGTCCTCGGAAGATCAACACGAAGCAGCGCTCTACCTAGGCTCAGCAGAGAGGTCAGCATGCCGGACTAACCTATGCACCCAGGGGTCTCGGGCCATCGCCCTGGGCACCCTGCGCGTTGCGTGGCTGGCCGGGGTGCAGGCGCGACACTGAACTCGCCAGTGAAGTATCCAGCCCAATCCCGACGATCAGCCCGCACGGTGAATCGTGACGTCTGATAAGCTTTCGGAGAAACGTACATCGCAGAGGGCCCCATAACCATAATCCCGCGTGGTGGTAGTGCGTATAGGGCACGTCGACCCACTCAGATCACACACCCAAATCCAATAGGCTCAATTAGTATCAAGCGGAGACAATCAGAGTCTCTGATGCTCCGCCACAATGTCACACTCGAGTGCCCTTCCAGCACACCCGAAATCATAGATCCCCAGCGGGTACCCACCAGGGTGGACCCGCCTGTGACAAAGGTCAAGTAACCGTGTGTGACGCCCCCGGTTCAATCGTACACTAATCATACACGCAAACGTGTACGATCAAGCCCAGGGACTCACGGGAAGATATCACAACACAACTCTAAACACAAATAAACGGAGGTCCACAGTATTACAGACCAGGGATCCGAAGATCCGAATACATAAGTCAGTCATACAAATAATATCTGGGTACAGACATAGTTAGACAAGTTCTGCCTTAAGAAGGCTAGCACAAACAGCGACACTAGATCGAAAGGCGTTGGCCTCCTGCCTGGGAGCCTCCGATCCTACTCCTGGTCAGCTGGCTCGATCCAGTAGTACGTGCCCTCTGGACCCGCCTGGTAGTAGGCTCCGGTGGTGGCGTCTGGCTCCTGGACTCCATCGTCTGGTGTATCATCAAGGTGGGGTATATGGGGGAAAAGAGAAAATAAAGCAACCGTGAGTACTCATCCGAAGTACTCAGCAAGCAAGGATCTATACTACATATGCAACATTATCAATGGAGAAAAGGCTGTATATATGGACTGGGCTGCAGAAATGCCAGAATAGAGAGAAAGGCCTAGTCCTATCGAAGACTAGCATCTTCAAACATCTTCTCAAAGCCATCATCTTGCAGCAGTAGAAGAGAGTAGAATAGCATTTTATTTAGCAAACATGTTGAAGTACAGCTCAAAGATCCTTCCTCGACTCCCAGCGAGAAAGTAATCCCGAAGCTTCAATTAAGTAACAAGTATCCAGTTTAAGTAGTAGATCGGGATACACAAACTGAGCGTCCTTTACCGTAGGACCGGCTATCGATAGAAGATTCATCCCTGCAGGGGTGCACTACTGTTACCCAACACGCTCGATCAACTCTGGCCGGACATACTTGATGGGTAATGCCCGTCCTCGGAAGATCAACACGAAGCAGCGCTCTACCTAGGCTCAGCAGAGAGGTCAGCACGCCGGACTAACCTATGCACCCAGGGGTCTCGGGCCATCGCCCTGGGCACCTTGCGCGTTGCGTGGCTGGCCGGGGTGCAGGCGCGACACTGAACTCGCCAGTGAAGTATCCAGCCCAATCCCGACGATCAGCCCGCACGGTGAATCGTGACGTCTGATAAGCTTTCGGCGAAACGTACATCGCAGAGGGCCCCATAACCATTATCCCGCGTGGTGGCAGTGCGTATAGGGCACGTCGACCCACTCAGATCACACACCCAAATCCAATAGGCTCAATTAGTATCAAGCGGAGACAATCAGAGTCTCTGATGCTCCGCCACAATGTCACACTCGAGTGCCCTTCCGGCACACCCGAAATCATAGATCCCCAGCGGGTACCCACCAGGGTGGACCCGCCTGTGAAAAAGGTCAAGTAACCGTGTGGTCATAGTCATCAGGGTGAACGTAAGAGGTATCACCCTCGAGGTTCACACTGAGGGGTTGCACGACAGAGTCGTATCGGACATGGAGAAGGAGGAATCACCCTCGATGACCACGATCGTACAGCTATGCTGCAGAGTATTCATCAGGAGTGCGTTACGAGATATCACCCTCGGCACTCGATAGTTACTACGCAGAGTCGTACAACTAAGGGGGGTGTGAAGTGAGGCGTCTGTCTCTGATCGACGATCACGTTGATCGAGTCGTTGATGAACAAGCAGGGGCGACAAAGTAAGGTGGTGGGGTCACAGATGGGTCATACCAACCTATACTAAACAGTTTATCATAGGCAGGTAAAATAGCAATGAACAGGTTACAACAGCAGGCTATGCATCAGAATAGGAGCATACATTAACAGTAGCGAAATCTAATGCAAGCAGGAGAATAGAATGGGCGATATCTGGAATGCTCAAGGGGGGGCTTGCCTGGTTGCTCTGGCAAGAGGGGAAGGTCGTCAACGGGCTGCTCGTCGGTAGAGTAGTCGTATCCTGGTGCAGCGTCGTCGGTCTCGGCGTCTATCGAGAGAGAAGGAGGGGGAGAGAAACAATAAATTCACGGCAATAATGCAAACAATATGTATGACATGCCTAAATGATATGCCGGGGTGTTCTACTGCCTAACTAAATGATTTAGTTAATTTAGGAATTTATTCGGATTTATTTAATTAAAGTTGGACACTATTCATTTATCGAAATCGGTCTAATTGTTCAACGTTCTTATAGTTGCGGGCATCTGACGGAGATACCGAGGGCGTGTCCGGGTTCGTATCGTCGTTCTGAGCAAGTTTCATGTACAAAGTATTTTCATCGGAGTTACGGTTTAAAAGATATGATTTTCTAAAGTCTTTATTAATTTCTGAAATTTAATTAATTATTTAATTCAACATTATCCGAAACAGTGATTGATGACGTCAGCATGACATCATGCTGACGTCAGCAGCCACCTGACAGGGTGGGTCCCACCTGTCATAGGCTGTTAGGTTAATTAGGTTTAATTAATTTAATTACTGATTAATTAACACTAATTAGTTAATTAGATTAACCTAATCAGGATTAATTAACTAATTAATTATTTAATTTTTTTTCTTTTCTGTTTCTTTTTCCTTTTCTTTATTCTCTTTTCTCCACTGTTAAATGTTTAGGCCCCAAATGGTTTTTGTAAAAAGTGTGACCTATTTCATAAATACCAGTGCATTATTCCCTAACACCTAAAATTAGTTTGGGCAAAACATAATTCCATATTTATTTCAGATTTAATAAATGGTTACTAAATATTATCTTTATCCACTGTTTGAGGTTGTTCGAGTCACTTATCCAATTCCAATGATGTTGGTTTCAATTTTAGAATAGCCTCTGGAATATTTGTTATTTATCTGACATTTTAGCTCCTATGTTGGACAACTTTTATATTCCACTTTCATTTAAATTTGAATTTGACTTAGGAGTTGAAATGCAATATGATGCTAATGATGATTATGCACTGTTGATCATGCTAACATGTCATTATCAAAAGTGATTACTGTTGCTAATCACCGGGGGTGTTACATATTTATTACCTTACCTGTACTAACTTCTAAATTTAAATACCTTAACCTTTCAATGATTATATTCTGGCCTGATACCAACTATACCAAATTTTATATATGTACAAATATATATTACCAATATATTTTATCAATATTTTGCGGTCTATATCAGTGTGCGCGAACAATATATATGCGGTGCTATTTGATGCTGATCAGTATCTGCGGTTAATATTCAGCTTACTATTTTGCACTATGCAAATAATTGGTGCCTTACTATTTAGAATAGTATTTCACTATTTGCAGCAATATTCAATTCTTTGCCACTATTTCAATGATATGCGTGTGTCTGATAGTTAACACGGCTAATTCTTGCTTAACTTCAACCAATATGCAAGATCTATTAGCTGGCTGCCGGGACCAGATATTCGTCCTGTTCGTTCTTCGCAGGTTGTGAAATTCCTACTCGGTACTCACCATATTTATCATTACGTTGCATCAGATGTAGCTAGTTACGTTCACTTGACGGTTTTAATTGCAAATTTATTAGGCAGAATTCTTATCGTCTTCCCAGGCAGTTCCACCCGAAGGGAACACTTCTCTACGGCAACGGGTTCTCACTCAACGCCAACTCTGGGCTACACGGAGAACAAACACGCAGAGGTTTCTCCTATAGGATCCCTAGCATAAGAACTCTTCCCATAAATTCAGAAATAAAAACACCAAGTGAAACCAAAGAAACTACATCATTTCAACAACATAATTTACATATGGTTTTCCCTTTCGGGAAACCCCGAAGGGATTACACACGAACTAGGAGATTACCTTGATATTCTTGGCGATCTCAGCGCCTTCTTGGCTATACTACTTAGTGGAGTGGCTAATCTCCTACTAAGTAAGGAAGAGAGCTGGCTGCTTGCTTCTCTCGAGTGCTCTCTCTCAGGCTGTCCCACCATTGAGCAGCGGGGCCCTTGAGAAAGAAGGAGGCGAAGGTGACATAGTTTGCAGGGGCAACGCCACCAGATTCCAACTCATAGGTGATGTCGCGAAGCCAGTCATCCGCATCCAGGGGCTGAGTTGAGCCGCGGTAGACGGTTGGGTTGAGGCGCATAAAGTCCTGCAAAGTCCCTGGGCCCGGATACTGGTTCATATTGGGACGAGGAAACTGATCCATGATCCCTTGCATGAACTGACGTTGCAGTTCAAATTGCTGCATCATTCCAGCCATATAGTTCGGCGGTGGTGGATCGTTGGCACCACGTCCACGACCACGACCAGCGGGTCTAACCATCCTGCTGATTTTCAACAGGGGGGGTAGTTTAGTAAAAGCAAGCACAAGTGCTTAGCGACAAGCATGATGTAACTCGACAATAGTTTAAGCAGTGCATCAAATACATAAAAGTAGTCGATTAAGACATACAGATCCATACACAACGCCGGGTACAAGCGGACAGCATAACGGCGCAAATCAAAAGCTAGACATACTAGGCGGCGCGCAGGCACGCGGTAAGGAAGTACACAACGAGAGATAGCAAAGGCTACATCAACGTCGGAGAGAACCACTGTATCGGGGTAGCTGCGAGTGCGGACGACGAATGTTCGTCGCGGAAAGATCCTGTGCTCCATGTGCACTCTGATGCAGAACCCGGTCTCGAGCTGTAAGAAGAGGTCCACGTGTCGGTGTGTGACCCCCAACAATAGGCCAGTCAATACCAGCATACATCTGAGTCCTGCGCAGATAAAGGATGTGCTCCGGATGTATCCCTGCACGAACAGCGGGCAGCAACTGCGTCATAGCATCGTAGAGACGTGCTCGAGTGGCAACCAACTCGACGGCAAGAGCCCGAACAGTGCGATCCAGAGCCTGAGTGCACTGAATCAGAACGCGCGGGTCGTAGCGACGAGGCTCGTACGGGGCACAGATAGCCGTGTAGTATCCGGTAGCATCTCCAGCAGGGGCATACGGAATGTATCGGAACTCGGAGTCATCCAAGATAGCATTGTGCTCCCCTCGTAGACGTACGACAGCGGAGTAGGCGGCATCACGGACTGCCATCTCAATCCTCACGCCTAATCCGTGAAAAAGGTGTAGCTCAGTGTCTGAGTTGTTCTGCTGATCATAAATCCGAACTTCAGCATAGTACTGTTCCTGGTTGAACTCGCGGTAAACCTCATAAACCAAGTACTCAGGGTACCAACGGTAGCCAAGTCGGGTCATGAGAGCGATCAGGACAGCTGGAAACCCAGGGGTATTACGAGCCCAAGTGCGAAGCACAAGCTGTGTCGTAGGACGCGGTGGAAACAAACGGTCCATCTGAAAATAGAGGAAATTCAGGTTTGTCAAACGACAATAAGAGGTTTAACACAACTCGGAGAGAAAGGTTAAACAAAACAATGGAAAGGAAAATGATTATCAGACTAATCAGATCAACGACAGGGAAATCGCACAGATATCCAGCTCTCCGGGTAGACAGAATTTACGAGATCCTAAGTGTCGGCGTTAGTAAACTTCATTTAACCCGAGTAGAAGAGAGTTCAGAGTCCCAGAGTATAGACGAGGAATAAAAGATCCTAATACCACCCAGTTGGCAATGTGGGCCCGTAAGCCACACAGCCAAGTTAGTAAAACGGTTTTCTTTGTCTAGACTCAACTTCGGCCAAGGAATTGGAAAGGGGGATTCCTACAGGCAGTCGGCTCTGATACCAACTTGTGGCGCCCCCGGCTCGATCGTACACTAATCATGCACGCAAACGTGTACGATCAAGATCAGGGACTCACGGGAAGATATCACAACACAACTCTAAAACATAAATAAGTCATACAAGCATCATAATACAAGCCAGGGGCCACGAGGGCTCGAATACAAATGCTCGATCATAGACGAGTCAGCGGAAGCAACAATATCTAAGTACAGACATAGGTTAAACAAGGTGCCATAAGATGGCTAGCACAAACAGGGATACAACAGATCGAACAGGCACAGGGCCTCCTGCCTGGGATCCTCCTAACTACTCCTGGTCGTCGGCGTCCTGGACGTAGTAGTAGGCTCCGTCCTGGTGGTAGTAGTCGTCGAAGGTGGCGTCTGGCTCCTGGGCTCCAACATCTGGTTGCGACAACCAGCAAGAAGGGAAAAGGGGGGGAAAAGGAGGGGGAAAGCAACCGTGAGTACTCATCCAAAGTACTCGCAAGCAAGGATCTATACTACATATGCATGGTATATGTGTAAAGAGGCAATATCGGTGGACTGAACTGCAGAATGCCAGAATAAGAGGGGGATAGCTAGTCCTGTCGAAGACTACGCTTCTGGCAGCCTCCATCTTGAAGCAATAGAAGAGATTAGTTGGAAGTTAACCAAACAACAACGTATAGCATAATCCTACCCGTCGATCCTCTCGTCGCCACCATGCGAGAGAGCGACCACCGGGTTATATCTGTCACTTGTAAGGGTGTGTTTTATTAAGTATCCATTTCTAGTTGTCATGAGGTCGGAATACAACTCCGGGTCGTCCTTTTACCGAGGGACACGGCTATTCGAATAGATAAACTTCCCTGCAGGGGTGCACCACATATTCCCCAACACGCTCGATCCCCTTTGGCCGAACACACTTTCCTGGGTCATGCCCGGCCTCGGAAGATCCACACGTCGCAGCCCCACCTAGGCTCAACAGAGAGGTCAGCACGCCGGACTAATCCTAGGCACTCTGGGGTCTGGGCCCATCGCCCAGTGCGCTCCTGCACGTTGCGTACGCGGCCGCGAGCAGACCTAGCAACCCACACGATCACGGCGGTTACGTTAGCGCGGTCCAACACGGCGCGCGCCGCTCAGTCGCTGACGTCAAGAAGGCTTCAGCTGATACCACGACGCCGGGATACCCATAACTACTCCCGCGTAGTTGGTTAGTGCGTATAGGCCAGTGGCCAGACTCAGATCAAATATCCAATCTCGTTAAGCGTGTTATTATGAAGTAAACGCGAACGCCGACCAGGGCTTGGCCCACCTGTCTCCTAGGTGGTCTCAACCTGCCCTGTCGCTCCGCCACAAAGATCCACTCAAAGGGCCGTTGGGACAAAGGTCCTTTCAGCTCCCAATCCGTGAATCACTCGCGGGTACTCTTCGAGCCGACCCGACTTTAGTCACCATTTGTATAGTATGTATATATGTATAGTTTAACCCGTGATCACCTCCCGAGTGATCACGGCCCGATAGTATAGCAAGGCAGACTGACAAGAATGCAGGGCCAATGATGATAAACTAGCATCCTACACTAGGCATTTAGGATTGCAGGTAAGGTATCAACAGATGTAGCAACAGTGTCAGGCTATGCATCAGACTAGGATTAACGGAAAGCAGTAACATGCTACACTACTCTAATGCAAGCAGTATAGAGGAGAATAGGCGATATCTGGTGATCAAGTGGGGGGGGCTTGCCTGGTTGCTCTGGCAAGTAGGGGTCGTCAACAACGTAGTCGGTCGAGGCACCAGCAGCTGCGTCGGTCTCGTAGTCTACCGAAGAGAAGAGGGGGAAGAAACAGTAAACACACGGCAATAATGCAACAGGGATGCATGACATGTCTAAATGATATGCCGGGGTGATATACAGCCTAACTAAGCGATTTAGTTAATTTAGGAATTTATTCGGATTTATTTAATTAAAGTTGGACACTATTCATTTATCGAAATCGGTCTAATTGTTCAACGTTCTCATAGCTGCGGGCGTCTGACGGAGATACCGAGGGCGTATCCGGGTTCGTATCGTCGTTCTGAGCAAGTTTCATGTATAAAATATTTTCATCGGAGTTACGGTTTAAAAGATATGATTTTCTAAAGTTTTTATTAATTTCTGAAATTTTAATTAATTATTTAATTCAACATTATCCGAAACAGTGCTGCGATGATGTCAGCATGACATCATGCTGATGTCAGCAGGCGCCCTGACAGGGTGGGTCCCACCTGTCATAGACTGTTAAATTAATTAGGGTTAACTAATTATATTACTGTTTAATTAACACTAATTAGTTAGTTAAATTAACCTAATCAGGATTAATTAACTAATTAATTAATTATTTTTATTATTTTTATTTTTATTTTTATTTCCTTTTTATTAAAACGTTCTGGGGCTGGGCCCCACATGTCAATGGGCCAGGGGGACTTAACGGGCGCTGGGTACGGGTAACGGGCGGGCGAACCCGCTCGAACGGGCACGGGCGATGGGGCGCGCCAGGGCGCCATCGCCGGTCGCGGGAGATGGCCGCGAGGGTGCGCGGCCGGCGGCCACGGCGCGGCTGGAGCCGCGGGGGGGGGAGGACCGGTGGCCGGAGGCGGCGTAGAGGGGCGAGGTGGGACTGGCGGCAGAGGTAGGCGAGGGTGAGGCGCAGGCAGCGCGCGGGGTAGTGAGTAGGGGCCGGCGAGGCAGAGAGGCCTCAGCGGGGCGAGGCGCTGGGCGCGGTGACCGCTGGGCGACGGGCACGGCCGGACGGCGCGGCGCATGGCCAGGGCACGGCCCGACCGCGGTGAGCGCGGGGCCGGAGCGCGCGAGGCGTGGTCACGGCCGGAGCGGAGCAACGGTGGGCGCGGCGGGAGCGCGGCAGGCGAGCGAGAGAGGAGGACCGGGGGCCTCACCGAGGGAGCGTAGGGACGGGGCAGTGGAGCGCGAGGAGGAAGACGGGGACGACGGCGGAGAGGAGAAGCAGGCCGGCGGGGGAGCGCTCCGGCGACGGCGTCCAACGGCAATGGCAACGGGGCGGCGTCGGGCGGCAGGGTCGGGGCGTCGCGGCGACCTCCACCTCTCGATCCCGATCCAATCGGGGGAGAGGGGGGAAGTGGGGGGGGTGGCTGGTTAGGGTTTCCCCCCCCATGGGGATAAGGCAGGGGATGGGGCTGGGCCGGCCAGTTGGGCCAGGTGGGTCGGCCAGCTGGGCCGCCTGGCCCAGTTGGCCAGGGGGGCCTTTTCTTTTCTTTTGTTTTTCTGTTTCTTTTCCCTTTTCTTTACTGTTAAATGTTTAGGCCCCAAATGGTTTTTGTAAAAAGTGTGACCTATTTCATAAATACCATTGCATTATTCCTCAACACCTAAAATTAGTTTGGACAAAACATAATTCCATATTTATTTCAGATTTAATAAATGGTTATTAAATACCATCTTTATCCACTGTTTGAGGTTGTTCGAGTCACTTATCCAATTCCAATGATGTTGGTTTCAATTTTAGAATAGCCTCTGGAATATTTGTTACTTATCTGACATTTTAGTTTCTATGTTGGACAACTTTTATACTCCACTTTCATTTAAATTTGAATTTGACTTAGGAGTTGAAATGCAATATTATGCTAATGATGATTATGCACTATTAATCATGATGACATGGCCTCATCAAAAGGGTGATCTCTGTAGCTTAATACAGGGGGTGTTACAAATCTCCTCCACTACAAGAAATCTCGTCCCGAGATTTAGGAGGTAGAAAGAAACAAAGCGGGGTATTCATCGCGAAGACGATCCTCGCGTTCCCAAGTGGCTTCATCCTCAGAATGGTTTGACCACTGAACCTTGAGGAACTTGATAACCTTCTGGCGTGTGCGACGCTCGGCTTGATCGAGAATGCGGACCGGATGCTCTCTATAAGAGAGGTCTTGTCGCAGTTCAAGCAATTCGTGATCTACTCCGCGGATAGGGTCTTTGAAGCAGCGGCGGAGTTGTGATACGTGGAACACATCGTGAACCTGAGAAAGGTTCGGTGGAAGTTCCAACTGATATGCCACTCTACCACGCCTTTCAAGAACAGTGAAAGGACCAATATAGCGAGGAGCTAGCTTGCCCTTGATCCCGAATCGGTGTGTACCTTTCATCGGTGTGACTCGAAGATAAGCCTTTTCGCCAGGTTGATAGACCATATCTTTGTGTTTGCGGTCATACTGACTCTTTTGACGTGACTGAGCAGTCTTCAAATGCTCGCGGACAACGCGAACTTGATCTTCGGCAAGTTGGATAATATCCGGACCGAAGAGTGGACGTTCCCCAGTTTCTGACCAATTTAGAGGGGTTCGGCACTTTCGTCCGTACAATACTTCAAAGGGGGCCATCTTCAGACTGGCTTGATAGCTGTTATTGTAAGAGAATTCGGCATATGGGAGAGATTCTTCCCATTTCCTTCCGAAGGATATGACACAAGCTCGAAGCATGTCTTAGAGAACTTGGTTGACTCGTTCAACTTGTCCTTGAGGCTGAGGGTGAAAAGCGGTGCTGAAGGACAGATGAGTTCCCATAGCTTCTTGGAAACTTGCCCAGAATCTTGAAGTGAATAAGCTGCCACGGTCTGAACTGATAACCAGTGGAATACCGTGAAGTGAAACAATTCTGGACATGTAGAGAGTTGCGAGCTGACTAGCAGTGATCGTCTCTTTGACGGCTAGAAAATGTGCAACTTTGGAAAGTCGGTCAATAACGACAAGAATAGCATCATTACCTTTCTGTGATTTGGGAAACCCAGTGATAAAGTCCATTTCAACATGGTCCCATTTCCATTCAGGAACAGCAATTGGTTGCAGAGTTCCGGCGGGCCTTTGATGTTCTGCTTTGACGCGACGGCAAACATCACATTCAGCAACATAGCGAGCAATGTCTTGCTTCATGTTTGACCACCAGAATCTTTGACGGATGTCTTGGTACATCTTGGTACTGCCGGGATGAATAGACAACGGAGTGTCGTGAGCTTCTTGCATGACCTCCTGAGTCATACCCAGGTTACCTTTAGAGGGGACCACTAGACGACTTTTAAAGAACAATGTGCCAGTATCATCAATAGTGAAGAACGAAGGCCTTCCTTCAGCGAGATAGCGCTTAATCTTGTGGGCTTGAGAGTCATAACCCTGCAGCGTCTTGATGCTGTCCACGAGATCTGGTTTAGCAACCAGGGTATTAAGAGAACCCTGGGAAACAACGTGGAGGTTCATTTTGTAGGACCTTCAGGAGGGGGAGCGAGTGCTCCAGGAGGAACAATGTGGAGATTCAGCTTTCTGAATTCTTCAATAAGCGAAGGTTGAACTTCGTGAAACTGGAGGTGACTGCAATAAGACTTACGGCTCAAGGCATCGGCCATTACATTAGCCTTGCCAGGGGTATAAGAAATACCCAAGTTAAAATCCGCTACGGTCTCCATCCATCTCTGTTGACGGAGGTTCAGGTCTGGCTGAGTGAACAGATACTTCAGACTTTGATGATCGGTGTAGATCTCGCAACGATTACCGAGAAGGTAATGTCGCCACTGTTTTAGTGCATGGATGACGGCAGCAAGCTCGAGGTCATGTACTGGGTAATTCTCTTCGTGCGGACGCAATTGACGCGAAGCATAAGCAATTACTCTGCGGTCTTGCATTAGGACACCGCCTAATCCTTGACGGGATGCATCACAATAGATGACAAAATCCCTCTGGGAATCAGGAGGGGCAAGCACTGGGGCAGAAGTCAGCTTGTCTTTGAGCGTCTGGAAACTTTCCTGACACTTTTCCGTCCAATCGAACTTGACGCCCTTATGAAGCAGGTCAGTCAGGGGCTTGGCGATCTTGGAGAAGTTCTCGACAAATCGACGGCAATAGCTGGCGAGTCCGAGAAAACTTCGAACTTGCTTGACGTTCTTTGGAGGAGCCCAATCAAGAATAGCCTGAACTCGCTCGGGGTTGACGGCAATACCATCCTTGGAGATGACATGCCCAAGGTATGTTACTTCGGGAAGCCAGAATTCACACTTGGAAAACTTAGCATATAGTTGATGCTCTCGAAGTTTTTCCAGAACAAGTCGAAGATGTTCAGCATGTTCCTCTTTGTTCTTGGAGTATACTAGGATATCATCCAGGTAAACTACGACGAACTTGTCAAGGTATTCCATGAATATATAATTCATCAGGCGGGAGAATGTGGCGGGAGCATTGGTTAAGCCGAATGACATGACAGTGTACTCGTATGAGCCATATCGAGTTACGAAGGCAGTCTTTGGGATATCCTCTTCACGAACACGGATCTGGTGGTAACCCAACCTTAAGTCGAGTTTAGAGAACACTGATGAACCCGCCAGTTGATCATACAGATCGTTTATCCGAGGAAGGGGATATTTGTTCTGGATGGTTGCTTGGTTGATAGGACGGTAATCTTGGACCAATCGGTTTGATCCATCCTTCTTCCTGACAAAGAGAGAAGGTGCTCCCCAAGCAGAGGAACTTGGGCGAATGAAACCCTTACGAAGTGAAGCGTCGATTTCCTCCTTAAGTTCAAGGAGTTCATGCGGCGGCATCTTGTAGGGTCGCTTGGCGATAGGAGTGGTGCCTGGTTTCAAGTCGATGACAAATTCGACAGCTCGAGCAGGGGGTATCCCTGGGAGTTCTTCTTGGAAAACACCTTGGAATTCGCGAACAACTGGAATGCTCTCGATGCCTTCAAGTGGTGATGCGTTTAACGCATTCAAGGCATAAAGCCTCGCCTCGGCATTTTGGATGATTTGAGCCTGGTAGCTTATTATTTCATCAGAAGGGTGTAGAAGATGGACGATCTTCGTGGCGCAAACTATAGAAGCAGTATGCGCTTTCAACCAATCCATTCCGAGAATGAGGTCGATACTACAAGACTTTAGTATGAAAGGGGAGGCGTGAAACTCCAGCCCTTCAATTTCAACGGTGACGTCGTTGCTACCCATGGAGGTTTGACATTGACCCGCGGGGGTGTGTATTACTATTGCAGTGTTCATGACCTCACATTTAATGTCGTGTTTGTATGCAAATTCTTCGGACATGAATGAATGCGATGCTCCCGAATCAAATAAAACAGAAGCTGGTACTGAATTAACAAGGAGAGTACCCATCACGGTGGCAGGCTGGTCCTGAGCTTCATTGAAATCGGTGTGGTTGGCCTGAATACGCCCATAAGACTTGGCATTGTTGTTGCGAGGCTGATTGTTCCTACGGCCAGTTGCAGGAAGTGCCAGTTGGTTCTGGTTCTGAATGCAGTTCCTGGAAAAATGACCTGGCTGCCCACACTTGTAGCACAAACTATCATTGGGATTGGGAGCAGGAGCTCGGGGTGGTGGAGCTGGAAGTCCTGGCTGCCTAGGTGGTGGAGGCAGACGCGGTGCAGTATAGGACTGTCTTGGAGCAGGTGCAGCTGGACGGTACACGCTGTTTGGAATCCAGATCCGACGCTTCTGTGCAGGCTGGCTCGAAGATGAACCGGTGTCACGGTTGCGCCTAAGAGATCCCTGGTGTGCCTGCAGACCAGTCTCGACCTGGATAGCCTTGTTCACCAAGATGGAGAAATTATCAAATTCATGCACAAGGAGCGCTAGCTTGATGTCAGCTTGAAGTCCTTCGCGAAACCTTTCCTGACGGCGAGCATCAGTGGGAATGTCTTCTTCAGCATAGCGGGATAATTCCAGAAACTCCCGCTGATAAGCTTCCACTGTCTTGTTGCCCTGGGTGAGGTTGCGGAACTCTTGCTTCTTCCGGTCCATGATTCCCTGGGGAATGAAACGGGCACGGAAGGCAGCTTGGAAATCCGGCCAAGTGATGACTGTGCCAGCTGGTTGAGTGCGCCTGTGGCTGTCCCACCATTGAGCAGCGGGGCCCTTGAGAAAGAAGGAGGCGAAGGTGACATAGTTTGCAGGGGCAACGCCACCAGATTCCAACTCATAGGTGATGTCGCGAAGCCAGTCATCCGCATCCAGGGGCTGAGTTGAGCCGCGGTAGACGGTTGGGTTGAGGCGCATAAAGTCCTGCAAAGTCCCTGGGCCCGGATACTGGTTCATATTGGGACGAGGAAACTGATCCATGATCCCTTGCATGAACTGACGTTGCAGTTCAAATTGCTGCATCATTCCAGCCATATAGTTCGGCGGTGGTGGATCGTTGGCACCACGTCCACGACCACGACCAGCGGGTCTAACCATCCTGCTGATTTTCAACAGGGGGGGTAGTTTAGTAAAAGCAAGCACAAGTGCTTAGCGACAAGCATGATGTAACTCGACAATAGTTTAAGCAGTGCATCAAATACATAAAAGTAGTCGATTAAGACATACAGATCCATACACAACGCCGGGTACAAGCGGACAGCATAACGGCGCAAATCAAAAGCTAGACATACTAGGCGGCGCGCAGGCACGCGGTAAGGAAGTACACAACGAGAGATAGCAAAGGCTACATCAACGTCGGAGAGAACCACTGTATCGGGGTAGCTGCGAGTGCGGACGACGAATGTTCGTCGCGGAAAGATCCTGTGCTCCATGTGCACTCTGATGCAGAACCCGGTCTCAAGCTGTAAGAAGAGGTCCACGTGTCGGTGTGTGACCCCCAATAATAGGCCAGTCAATACCAGCATACATCTGAGTCCTGCGCGGATAAAGGATGTGCTCCGGATGTATCCCTGCACGAACAGCGGGCAGCAACTGCATCATAGCATCGTAGAGACGTGCTCGAGTGGCAACCAACTCGACGGCAAGAGCCCGAACAGTGCGATCCAGAGCCTGAGTGCACTGAATCAGAACGCGCGGGTCGTAGCGACGAGGCTCGTACGGGGCACAGATAGCCGTGTAGTATCCGGTAGCATCTCCAGCAGGGGCATACGGAATGTATCGGAACTCGGAGTCATCCAAGATAGCATTGTGCTCCCCTCGTAGACGTACGACAGCGGAGTAGGCGGCATCATGGACTGCCATCTCAATCGTCACGCCTAATCCGTGAAAAAGGTGTAGCTCGGTGTCTGAGTTGTTCTGCTGATCATAAATCCGAACTTCAGCATAGTACTGTTCCTGGTTGAACTCGCGGTAAACCTCATAAACCAAGTACTCAGGGTACCAACGGTAGCCAAGTCGGGTCATGAGAGCGATCAGGACAGCTGGAAACCCAGGGGTATTACGAGCCCAAGTGCGAAGCACAAGCTGTGTCGTAGGACGCGGTGGAAACAAACGGTCCATCTGAAAATAGAGGAAATTCAAGTTTGTCAAACGACAATAAGAGGTTTAACACAACTTGGAGAGAAAGGTTAAACAAAACAATGGAAAGGAAAATGATTATCAGACTAATCAGATCAACGACAGGGAAATCGCACAGATATCCAGCTCTCCGGGTAGACAGAATTTACGAGATCCTAAGTGTCAGCGTTAGTAAACTTCATTTAACCCGAGTAGAAGAGAGATCAGAGTCCCAGAGTATAGACGAGGAATAAAAGATCCTAATACCACCCAGTTGGCAATGTGGGCCCGTAAGCCACACAGCCAAGTTAGTAAAACGGTTTTCTTTGTCTAGACTCAACTTCGGCCAAGGAATTGGAAAGGGGGATTCCTACAGGCAGTCGGCTCTGATACCAACTTGTGGCGCCCCCGGCTCGATCGTACACTAATCATGCACGCAAACGTGTACGATCAAGATCAGGGACTCACGGGAAGATATCACAACACAACTCTAAAACATAAATAAGTCATACAAGCATCATAATACAAGCCAGGGGCCACGAGGGCTCGAATACAAATGCTCGATCATAGACGAGTCAGCGGAAGCAACAATATCTGAGTACAGACATAGGTTAAACAAGGTGCCATAAGATGGCTAGCACAAACAGGGATACAACAGATCGAACAGGCGCAGGGCCTCCTGCCTGGGATCCTCCTAACTACTCCTGGTCGTCGGCGTCCTGGACGTAGTAGTAGGCTCCGTCCTGGTGGTAGTAGTCGTCGAAGGTGGCGTCTGGCTCCTGGGCTCCAACATCTGGTTGCGACAACCAGCAAGGGAAAGGGGGAAAGGAGGGGGAAAGCAACCGTGAGTACTCATCCAAAGTACTCGCAAGCAAGGATCTATACTACATATGCATGGTATATGTGTAAAGAGGCAATATCGGTGGACTGAACTGCAGAATGCCAGAATAAGAGGGGGATAGCTAGTCCTGTCGAAGACTACGCTTCTGGCAGCCTCCATCTTGAAGCAATAGAAGAGAGTAGTTGGAAGTTAACCAAACAACAACGTATAGCATAATCCTACCCGTCGATCCTCTCGTCGCCACCATGCGAGAGAGCGACCACCGGGTTATATCTGTCACTTGTAAGGGTGTGTTTTATTAAGTATCCATTTCTAGTTGTCATGAGGTCGGAATACAACTCCGGGTCGTCCTTTTACCGAGGGACACGGCTATTCGAATAGATAAACTTCCCTGCAGGGGTGCACCACATATTCCACAACACGCTCGATCCCCTTTGGCCGGACACACTTTCCTGGGTCATGCCCGGCCTCGGAAGATCCACACGTCGCAGCCCCACCTAGGCTCAACAGAGAGGTCAGCACGCCGGACTAATCCTAGGCACTCTGGGGTCTGGGCCCATCGCCCAGTGCGCTCCTGCACGTTGCGTACGCGGCCGCGAGCAGACCTAGCAACCCACACGATCACGGCGGTTACGTTAGCGCGGTCCAACACGGCGCGCGCCGCTCAGTCGCTGACGTCAAGAAGGCTTCAGCTGATACCACGACGCCGGGATACCCATAACTACTCCCGCGTAGTTGGTTAGTGCGTATAGGCCAGTGGCCAGACTCAGATCAAATATCCAATCTCGTTAAGCGTGTTATTATGAAGTAAACGCGAACGCCGACCAGGGCCTGGCCCACCTGTCTCCTAGGTGGTCTCAACCTGCCCTGTCGCTCCGCCACAAAGATCTACTCAAAGGGCCGTTGGGACAAAGGTCCTTTCAGCCCCCAATCCGTGAATCACTCGCGGGTACTCTTCGAGCCGACCCGACTTTAGTCACCATTTGTATAGTATGTATATATGTATAGTATACACCCGTGATCACCTCCCGAGTGATCACGGCCCGATAGTATAGCAAGGCAGACTGACAAGAATGCAGGGCCAATGATGACAAACTAGCATCCTACACTAGGCATTTAGGATTGCAGGTAAGGTATCAACAACAGTAGCAACAATGACAGGCAATGCAGCAGAATAGGATTAACCGAAAGCAGTAACATGCTACACTACTCTAATGCAAGCAGTATAGAGGAGAATAGGCGATATCTGGTGATCAAGGGGGGGGCTTGCCTGGTTGCTCTGGCAAGTAGGGGTCGTCAACAACGTAGTCGGTCGGGGCACCAGCAGCTGCGTCGGTCTCGTAGTCTACCGAAGAGAAGAGGGGGAAGAAACAGTAAACACACGGCAATAATGCAACAGGGATGCATGACATGTCTAAATGATATGCCGGGGTGATATACAGCCTAACTAAGCGATTTAGTTAATTTAGGAATTTATTCGGATTTATTTAATTAGGGTTGGACACTATTTATTTATCGAAATCGGTCTAATTGTTCAACGTTCTCATAGCTGCGGGCGTCTGACGGAGATACCGAGGGCGTATCCGGGTTCGTATCGTCGTTCTGAGCAAGTTTCATGTATAAAATATTTTCATCGGAGTTACGGTTTAAAAGATATGATTTTCTAAAGTTTTTATTAATTTCTGAATTTTTAATTAATTATTTAATTCAACATTATCCGAAACAGTGATTGATGACGTCAGCATGACATCATGCTGACGTCAGCAGTTAATTAAGTTAATTACTGATTACTGTTTAATTAACACTAATTAGTTAATTAGATTAACCTAATCAGGATTAATTAACTAATTAATTAATTAATTAATTATTTTAATTATTTATTTTTATTTCTTTCTTTTTCTTTTATTAAAACGTTCTGGGGGGGGCCCACTGGACAGTGGCACAGCCGGACTCGTCCGCGCTGTGCCCGTCCAGAGCCGGACGTGTCCGCGCGGTGGGGGGGGTCAACGCGCGCGCGCGCGCACGCACTGGCCGAGGCCAGGGTGCGGTGGCCGGCCAGGGGTGGCGGCGAGGGCCAGAGGCCGGCCTACTCACCGGTTGTCTCTCCTCCTACCCCCACCCATCGGATCGGGGCGATCCCCGACCCGTCGCCTCCTCGTCGACGCCGCTCGCGACGCCGCCTTCCCCCTCGTCAGCCCCACTCCCGATCCAATTTGTACCGGAGACCCGGTGGTCAAGAAAAGCCCCCTCACTCTAGGCTGGACGGAGGAGATGCCGGACTCCCTCCGCGTCCGCACGTTGCCGACGCGCGTCGCCCGCAGCCGGTCCCGCGCCTCCCCGCCGGCCTGCACCTCGTCTCCGTCGCCGTCGGCGCCGACGACTCTGTCCCGACGTGACTGCTCGGGCCGGGCGCCAGGCGCGCTCGCACCCGACGCCCCGTCTCCGCCTACGTTCCGACGCCGTCGCGAACCGCCGTCGCCCTTGGACCTCGCCGCCTCGCCGGACTCCACCGACGCCGGCCTCCCCGTCGACCCGTGTCTCCGGCCACCCCGAGCCCCTCTCGCGCGACGGACGCGCTGACCCCGTCGCCCCCCCCTCCACGAGCTCGAGCCCGCGCGCCCGTCCCTGCGAATCTCGGTGAGGCCCAGGCGCTCCCCCTCCCCTGCCCCGTGCACGCGCCCCCGCTCGGCCCTGCCTCGCCTTTCGCGCGCATCGACGAGCACGCGCACGGCAGCAGCGAGCGCCGGAGCCCCCGCGGCGCTCTCACCGCGGCCGCTCCACCGGCCAGGCGGCGCGCCCGCTCGG
>CM022300.1:477179124-477203912 GCA_011799875.1 Thinopyrum elongatum | reverse complement strand
AAGCAAGGCCGGTCATAAGGTAGGAGGGGGCAGACCCAACGCCAGTGAGGCAATACAGGAAGATGCAGTCGGGCATGGTTCTCTACTTACACGACGTGTATCGGTCTCCAGACAAGGCACCCGTCGGCGGTGTGCCACGATTAGCGACGCCAGGGGCTGCCATGGCAGGCGAAAGGAGGCCATGCCTCCCGCAGCGAGGGAGTGGGGAAAAATCATGAGTTTGTGGCGGGCAGCACCAGCAGGGGGGCTGCGAACGCGTCGCTTCGTGCGCTCGGCAGAACTGTCGACTAAAAGCTTAGTATTATACCCCTTGCGCTGCGGCATCCACACGTGCAGCTTTGTGGCTCTGAGCAATATTCATGATTTTTAAAGCATTATTTTTCAGGGGAGACATTATTTAGTACGATTAATAGTTATCTTTCTTGACGTTTCTGCTGCTACTGGTGTTATTTATCCCCAAAAGAACCCTACTTGGCTGGCTTTTTCTCACTTTTTAATCTTTTTAATCTAGAAATTTCTCTAATGAAAAATAATTCTCTTTTCTCTTATCTTAGTGGCCAGTCTGTGTGTGTCCATGTAATGAAAAAATAAAAACCCCCCCCCCCCCCCCCTTTAATTTTTTATTTCCCATTCTATAGCTTTAGTTTCTTTTCCCAAATGAATTATTTCATCATCTATACTTAGTTTTTTTTCCATGCATTCGGTTACACCGTTATTTTTATTTATCACTAATTTCTGTTTCTCTGGCATAAAAGATTCTGTGTCTTCGTATGGATGCTGATCTATAATTCAATTAAATCTGATACTACTACCCGTCCTTCCTAATTTTGATCTTTATGTAGTTTTCAGGTAAGTGTTAATTCCTTCTTTTCTATTAATTCACCTATCTTCCATTTCTCTCCTGCTCTTTCTTCGAGCTAATTGTCAGAGTGATTCATAAATTGTATGCCTTTAGATTGCAATGCTATCAATTACCTTATTTATTTTACTTCTATATCTAGAATTACTTGGTTAAGTGAGCTTCCCTATAAATTCTATGCTTACTAACCAATTTCTGTTCCTTTAAAATCTTCATTCCTTTAGTTTGGAAACAAAACCTCATTTTTTTGTTTTTCAATAAATTTCTCTTAACAGGCATTTATGTCTGGCGCTTGTATTTATTCGTTTTATTTTTCATTCATATCTCCTTTCCAGAAGCCTAATTTGCCGCTTTTATCAATTGATTCCTCTTCTGATCTAATAGTGTTAAATATTAGCTCAACTTTTGCTTGCTCCTAATTTCTTTCTTGTCATGCTTTAACTCTAATGATATACATTCCTTGATGAATATTTTATACCCCATATCTGAACAATCATTTCAATATTTCTTGCCTTACAATACGTTAATCTACTGGTGGCTTTAAAACCTAGCTCTACTTCTCTAGAAAAAAATCTATTCTATATAACTACT
This sequence comes from Thinopyrum elongatum, assembly GCA_011799875.1. Lineage (NCBI taxonomy): Eukaryota > Viridiplantae > Streptophyta > Magnoliopsida > Poales > Poaceae > Thinopyrum > Thinopyrum elongatum. The sequence continues at coordinate 477,202,462 of CM022300.1, read as the reverse complement.
CTTGCTGTTCAAACAAACCCATATGGATCAACTTGCTGTGGTTTTTATTTTTCTTGAGAGTACTTTTTGATATCTTTCTAAAATCTATCTTTGCAAATCTATAACTTCTTCTATGCTATCAGCATCATCAAAGCTTTGCATATAATCTATGCTTCATTGTCAAGAGGCTTACGTCCTTGTCTTATTACCTGGAGGAATTTTTCTCTTCTGGAGACGCTCGTTAGTACAATCCATCTTTTCTGAATTAATTTCTTTGATAAGATCTCTTCCAATGAGGATAACACATATCCTTGTTGCTTTGTGTCACACCCCCAGTGGGTTAGCCCAGTAATCCCATGTTGATAATGCCAATCAGCATGATTAACAGTGCATGATCATCATTACCACTCATATTGCCATTTCAACGCCTAAGTCAAAATTCAAATTTAAATGAAAGTGGAAAATAAAAGCTGTCCAACATTGCATCTAAATGTCATTCATAGCAGATAAATCAAGACAATTCTAAATTGGAGACCACATCATTGGAGTTGGTAGTGACTCAAACACTCAAACCGCGACTAAAACAATATTTAATGAACCATTTATTAATCTAATTTAAGTAATGAAATGACTGTTTTGCCAACTAATTTTAGGTGTTAGGGAATAGAGCACTGGTATTTAAGGACATCCCCTTTTTACAAAATTCGGTTTGTGGGCTGTATTTACTACTAAAAGAGATAATTGAATTAATAAAAAGAAAAAGAAATAAAGCAAAAGAAACAAAAAAGCCCCCTCCTCCGGGCCTCTCTGTCCCTGCCACATGCCGCTTGCCTCCCACCTCCCACTTCTCCTATCCCCTCACCCCCCGCAAACCCTAACCCCTGACCGCCCCCCCCCGCCCCCCCCCACTCTACCAGCTCTCCCCTGCATGCCTCCTTCGTCCCTCTCCGATCTGGTCGGCGGCCCCGCCCCGACGCCGTCTGGCCCCATCGCCGCCGCCCCGGCCGGCCCCAAAGCCGGCGACGCTCACCCTTACCTCGCCGCCCCTCCGTCCCCCGCCTCGACCACCGCCTCGCCTCCCTCCCCTTACGCTCCCCGCGCCCCTCGTCCTCTCTGGAAGCTCTGCTCCCCTGTGTCCTACGCCGCCCGTGCCGTCTCCTCACACCCGCGCCGTCTGGCCCCGCCTCGCCTCCTCCTCGTCCCACCTCCCCCGTGAGCACTCCCCCCTGCTCCTCTTGCCTGCCCTCCTCCCTTTTCCCCTTCACATCGCTGTGTTCCGATCCTTAGCCTCTCTCGCTTTCCGCTCTCCACCTCGCCTAGTCCTCTTCTCTAGCCTCCCTTCCCCCATCTGCTGCCCCTGCTCTCACCCTCAATTCTCGCTCGCATGATCTGCATCACCCTAGCCTCTGCTTCACTATGCTTTCTGCGTCCCCTTGCCGCCCAGCTCTCCCTCCCAAGACGAGTTTCGCCGTGGCACTCATTCCTCCCCTTCGCCTCCATTCTCACCCCTCCCCCTCCCCTCGCTCACGCTGGCCTTACCCCCTCTCACCCTTCCAGCGCGACTCCGTGCTCCCTTCTCCTCCTTGGGTCTCCCCAAGCTTCTCTCCGTCGCCGGTCTTGGGAGAAGGGGGCGGTGATCAGCAGCTCGTCTGCGCCTGGCGCCTGTTGTTTCGAGCCTCGTGCATTTTGCACCGGACTTGTCCAGCGCCCGAACGGGCACAGCTCGGACATGTCCGCTGTGCCACGTGACGAACGGGCCCAGCCCTTGTAGATATTAAAATAATTAAAATTATAAATATTAATAAAATAGTTAATTAATTAATTAATTCATTAGTTAATTATCCTGATAGGTTAAATCTACTTAATTAGTTAGTGTTAATTAACATAAATTACTTAGTTAACCACTACTTAACCTACAGCCTATTACAGGTGGGACCCGCCTGTCCTGTACGTCATGCTGAACAGTCAGCGAACACTGTGTCGGATAATGTTTGATTTAAAAATAAATAAATCAATTCCAGAATCATAACTTAGAAATCATAAAATCTTTTAATCCGTACTCCATGTAAAAACTTTGTAACATGAAAATTGCTCAGACGCGATACTAATCCGAACACGTGTGGCGTTCGTCCGTCACACGTCCCCTAACTAATCCGAACATGCAACCTTCCTCTCCGTTCATCGTGTCCTGACAAATGTCGGAGACGGGAAAACCCATTCCCGGATGAATCCCCCCCTTCGCCAGTACCGCCACCCCCGGCACTAATGCCGTTAGGTCACCTCCGTCACCGCGTATTTGCCATGATATGCTTTGTGCTGCACTTGTTTCGTCGTGTTTTATACTTGTTTCCTCCCCCTCTTCTCTCTCGTTAGACCCCCCGCCACCCGACGTGTCCCGAGACCGACGCAGCTCCGGGCCCCGTAGAACACACTTAAACCTTGCCCTTGCCGCCGTATCAACCAGCCCAGCCCCCCCTTTTGATCATCCCGATATCGCCTATCTATTTCCCCTGCTTTGCATTAGAATTTCTCTGCTGCTACGTTTACTTTCCTGATCATAGCCTTTTTTGTATCCTGCTTTTGAAATATTACCTGCATAATCCTAACTGCTTAGTTTTAGGTTTGGTAGAGACGCTATCATCAGTGACCCCTCTTAATTCCCGACTATGCCGCGCTGGATCGTCAGAAGACCCGATCAACGAGAATTGAAGAATCAGGCCCTGACACCGCACATCCCCCCCCCCCCCTTATTGTAACGACACTGCAGCTTTACTATCGGTGCCGAGGGTGAGAACCTCCGTACGACTCTGATGTTACTCTGTAGAGTAGCTATTCGATCGTGGTCATCGAGGGGGTGTTCCTCCTTCATCAAAGTCCCTTCACCGCTTCCGATAACGACGCTGTCGTACAACACCTCAAGGTGGTTGTACCAGTGAGGGTGATTCCTCCGAGTTCACCTGACAGACACATCGAGTAGGAATCCAACTAGGTGATACCTCCGGGGGGGGGAAAAAAAAAACTTTTCCCCTGATGTATGGACAACCGGATACTTGGAATGTACTAATTGTTACTTGGCGAAAGGGCGGTCACCCGAGGGTTCCCCGCGTGTATGTGAAGGCGGGTTGCCACGTGTGTGCCCGAGTGGTGAATACGGATGCGCGACCGGGCATTCTAACCCGTGGCCGCCAGTCCTCTAGACGGTGCGACGGGGTCCATCTTTTCGTGAGTCGCTGCTACGTTACCGCAAGCCCCTCGTCCCCTACTAGTTGGATACTTGATCCGAGCAGGCCTCTGGCTGATAGCAACTACCATCACGTGGTCATAGTATGTGGGCGTTCTGCATCTTTGCATCAGCCCAAAGCCTCTGTCCAGACGTCCAGTTTTAGCATTGCGGCATGGGAGTGATTGGCGGCCATTTCGGTGTGCTTGGATCTGGGCCATGTGCGGCAATGATCCGGAGGGCGAGGGGCGATGGGCCAAGACCCCTTGTGCTTAGGATGTAGACCGGCGGGGACCCTCTGCTGAGCTTTAGGTAGGGTGCGATGTTCGTTTTGGCCGATGGGGGGGGCCCGCATGACCCAGGAAAGTGTGTCCGCGCGGAGTTAATCGAGCGTGTTGGTTTAGTTTGTTGCACCCCGCAGGGAAAGAAAAAAAACTTATCTTGCGATAGCCTGTCCTAACGGTAAAGGACACTCGGAGTTGTATCTATTGATACAATCTTGAACTGGATACTGTATAACTATGGCTCTGGGATTGCTTCTCGCAGGGAGTCGAGAAGGGACTCCCGGACGAGGTTGAGACGTATGGCTCTTGATTGCTTCTCTGCAAGGGAGTTCGAGAAGGAGCTCTGGTGAGGTTGAGACTTAATGATACTGTCTACACTTAATTGTACTGTTCTACCTCTTCTACTGCTTTGCCAGACCGCTGAAGATGCTAGTTCTTCGATAGTATATAGGCCTTCTCTCTATTCTGGCATTTCTGCAGGCCCAGTCCCCACATATACAACAACAGCCTCCCCTTCAAAATGTGCATATGTAGTTAGATCCTGGCTTGCTGAGTCCTTTTGAGACTCCCGGTTGCTTTTGTTTTCCTTTTCCTCCCCCAGACTAAGTTTTTCGTGAACCAAAATGACGAGCCCCTGAGACAGCTGCCCTGCCGCGATCGCTACTACTACTACCCCAGTAGGATGATTCGGCATGGTTGACTGACGACTCAGGAGTAAGGAATGGAGGGGGTCCCAGGCAGGACGGCCCGCTTTCGATCGTAGTGTTTTATTTTGCCGCCGCCTTTCTAAGGCCTTTCTGTTTCTGTTTCCTATCTGTACACAGATATCTTGATGCTTCCCGCTGACGCTTGTTCGCAGCTTATGTATTTCGAGCCCTCGAGGCCCCTGGCTTGTAATATAAAGCTTGTATGACTTTTTATTATGTTTTAGAGTTGTCGGGGTTGGATATGTTCCCGTGTAGTCTAGGCTTGAATCGTGTGGCGTTGCGTTATGGTTATTGCAACTGTCGGGCCGCAGGGGCTTCACTTTGGTATCAGGCCGACTGCTCTAGGAAGCCCCCTTTCCACTCCTTGGCCGAAGTTGATTTCTATGGTCCCAAAACTATTTTTACTAACTTGGGCTGTGTTTTCCGGGCCCACATCGCCAATTGGGTGGTATATTATCTTTTATTCCTCATCTTACTCTGGGACTCTGATCTCTCTTCCTTTCGCGGTTAACTAAAGTTTTTTTTTTTTAAAACTAACCGCCGACAGCTTAGGATCTCGTAATTCTCGTCCACCCGTAGAGCTTGAATCTCTGTTCTATTTTTCCTGACCTTGATCTGTTAGTCCCTGATAATCATTTTCCTTTCCATGTTTTTGGAGTTTAAACTTCTCTCTGAGATCGGTTATCTTCTCCTTGTCTTTTGACAATCATGAGTTTCCTCTGTTTCAGATGGCTTGTTTTTTCCACCACACAGCCCTCAACGTAGCTATCAGCTATTCGAGCAGGGAGACAATCCAAGTACATTCTTTAATCCTACTGGGGCAAGATGTCATCCGTTACAATACTCCAGTACTATCGTCCTCCATAGAACCCAGCAAAGACTTGTGATTTATTGGACGCCTCCCGTGACGGATTCGGCTGTGTCCTATGCAAGAGCGTAAAGTGATTTGCTTCTGGCTCTTCGTCAGTTGCGCCCACATGAAGAGAATTATCCGGTACATGATCTAAACTAAGCTGCTGTTATCTAATGCAATTGCAGTTGTGTGCGACATTACCTTCCCGGGTAATCGTTGTTCTGAGATCCACGGATCATAAAAGTCCTGAAGTTACTTGTTCCCCTTCAACCTCTTCTCAAACTCCGGCATCAAGATGGATGGAGGCCCATTTGCTGACTCTGATTTGGGTATTTCCTATAACCCCTGGCAAGGCTAACGTGATGGCTATGCTTAAGCCGCAGGTCCTATTGCGACACCTCTGGTTCGGCGCGCTCACAACCTCTCGTCTTTTTTTGAAGAACGATGCAACTGAATCTCCAGTATTGTCCCACAGGGCTCTCTAAATAACCTGTGATACAACCAGATCTTGATAAGCTGTTAAGAATCGCAGCTAAAGAAATGCTGAAGTTGATCTGATGAAGGAAAACCTTCACCTGTAAATCTGATGTGTTTCTCGCTGTCTGAAGATGGACCTTGTATTTCAGAAACCGCATTGTCGTACCTCGTTTCAAACTCAATGACTGACAATTGTCACAAGGAGCCCATGAATACCCCCGCTTTTATTTCATCCGGGTAGCCCCAAGATGTACGTGATCTCCGTCAAGTACTGGTGGTCGAGAAGAAGCCGACATCTCGATATGTTGCTAAATGTGATGTGTGTCGTCGAGTTCAAGCAGAACATCAGAACCGCCACCCTGGAATTCTGCAAACACTTTCCTATCCCTATGAAATGGGATAAGGTTCAGATTGATTTTCGTTACATACACAGACTTCCCAGGTCACAAATGGTCACGATGCTATTCTTGTCGTTGTGTCGGACCAAGCCTCTAAAGTTGCCACACTTTCTGCCTGTCAGAGACTTGACATGCTAGTCAGTTAGCAGTTTGTATATCTCCAAATTGTAATCCTCTCCCGGTATTCCGAAGGAGACCATTTCGGACCGTGGGCGGTCTTTTCACTTCCAAATTCTGGGAAAGTTTTCAAACAGCTATGGAACTCATACACCTTGAGTTCAGCTTCACACCCACCCAATCCCAAGGCGCAAGTTAACGCGTTAATCAGTGCTTGAAGACATGTTGCAGCTTTGTGTTATCACGTTTTGGAAGAAGTGGAAGAATCTCTTCCATAGGCCGAGTTTCTCCTATAACAACAGCTAATCAAGCCAGTGTTTTGAAAATGGCACCCCTTCGAAGTACTCTATGCGTAAAGTGGCCTAACCCTCTGATTGGTTCCAGAAACTGGGGAACGACCGCTCGTGGGTCCGGATATTATTGCACCGCCGCGAACCAGTTCGTATTTTCCGGAAAATCTCAAAAGGCGGCTCAGGACCGGCCAGAAGATGCAACTATGACGCAACGATGGGGTTTGACTTATCACCTGGTTATCACGCTTAGTCTGCTAGTCACCCCCCGATGAAAGGCACTCACACCGTTTTGGAATCAAGGCAAGCTAGCTCCACGCTACATTGGTCCTTTTTCCCCGCATTGTTGCTTAGACGTGTCAGTGGCATATAAATTGGAATTGGCCGCCCGCAAATTCTCTCATATCCACTACGTCTTCCACGTGTCGCATCGTCCGTCAATGCTTTCAAGAAATTTCTCCGCACCGAGCTGTGGATCACGAGGTGCTCGATTGCAAGATGACCTATCTATAATGGCATCCTCCGATCCGCCTTCCCTCTCCTCGATCAAGCCTGAAGTCGGACCGCCAAAAGTTTTCCCAGCGTTCCTCAAAGTTTCAGTGGTCAATTCATCCTGGAAGATGAAGACCACTTGGGAACGCGAGGATAATCTTCGTGCGAAACCCCGACTTTTTCCTTCTACCTCTTAATTCTCGGATGAGTATTCTTGTTATGTGAGGAAGAATTTTGTAACAACCCCCAGTGGTTAGCCCTTAATCCCATTTTGATAATGCCCAAGTCAGCATGATAACATGCATGATCAGCAATTAACATCATATTGCATTTCAACTCCTAGTCAAATTCAAATTTAACCTGAAAGTGGGAAAATAAAAGCTGTCCAACATAGAACCTAAATTGTTCATTAATATCAGATCATCAAGACATTTCTAAAATTGAAACCCAACATCATTGGATTTGTAGTAATTTGACTCAACATCTTCAAACACGACCTAAATAATATTTTAATACCATTTAATTAAATCTAATTTAAGTATGAAATGATGTTACCCACAAACTAATATTTAATAGGGTTAGGAGGGAATAAAGCACTTGGTTTTAGGACTAGGTCCTCTCCTTTTTACACAATTCGGTTTGGGACTAACTTTTACTAAACAAGATATAGAATTAAGAACAGAAAAGAACGAAAGCAAAAGAAAAAAAAATAAAAAGAGGCCCCCCTCCTCCCGGGCCTCGGCCCAGCCACATGCCATGCCGGCCCCACCCCCACTCCTCCTTATCCCCCACCCCCCCCCCGCACACCCTAACCCCGACCCCCAACTCCACCCCCCCACTCTCCCATCCCGGCCTCCTCCTCCCTCTCCGATCTGGGCGGCGCCCCGCCCCCCGACCGTCGGCCCCCATCTCTCCGCCCGGCCCGGCCACCCCACCTCGCCGCGACCTCACCTCCGCGCCTCCCGGTGCCCGCCCCGACACCCGCCTCGCCTCCTCCCGACGCGCTCCGCGCACCCTCCTGCCGCTTGGAGCCTTCTGCTCCCCTGCCGACTTCGCCGTCCCCCGGCGCGCCTCCCCGCCTCCGATCCTTCCCCGCTCGCCTCCTCCTCTCAACCTCCGCCGTTAGCACCCCCCCGCATCCGCTGTCGCCCTCTCCTTCCCTTCTTCGCCGTTCGCTGGAGCCGCGCTCACCGCGCTCGGTCGCGAGCCCCTCCCCCACGGCTCGCCCCTGCACGCCCCTGCTGCTCGCGCGTGCCGCGCACACATCCGCTGCTGCGCTTCTCTGCTCTCACTGCCGGCCGCCGCCTCCTCGAGTCCTACCCTGCGCCTGACCTCCCGCACCCCTTCCCACCCCGCATCTCACTCCCGCCCTCACCCTGTCCCCCTCGCACGCCAGCGATTCCCTCTCCTCACCGTCGTTGCCCGGCATTGGCGCTCCTCAACTCTCCGCTGCCGTTTGCGCCGTGTGCGCGCGCGTGCATTTTGTGCACCGTACGTGTCCAGCGCCTGAACGTGCCCCAGCTCGGACATTCGGCTGTGCCACTAACGACGGTGCCCAGCCCTTGTAAAGATATTAACAATAATTAAAATAAATAAAAATAATTAATAAAATAATTAATTAATTATTAATTATTTAATTCATTAATTTAATTATCCTGATTGGTTAAATCTAATTAAGTGTTATTGTTAATTAAACAATAAATTTAATTAGTTAACCCCCTACATTAACCTACAGCCTAGTGACAGGTGGGGACCCACTGGTCCTGACGTCATGCGACTTCGATGCTGACTTCAGCACACACTCTTTCGGATATGTGGATAATGTTTGATTTAAATAAATTAAATAAATTCCAGAAATCAATAAAAACTTTAGAAAATCATATCTTTTAATCCGTAACTCCAATGGAAAAACTTTGTACATGAAAATTGCTCAGAACGACGAGACGAATCCGAACACGTGGTCCGTTCGTCCGTCACACGTCCCTAACTATCCGAACATGCAACCGTTCCTCTCCGGTCATCTGTCTGACAAATGTCCGGAGACGGGAAAACATTCCCGGATGAATCCCACCTTCGCCAGTATCACCCGGCACTGCGTTAGGTCACCTCCGTCACCGCGTATTGCCATGATATGCTTTGTGCTGCACTTGTTCGCTGTGTATTTATACTGTTTCCTCCCCCTCTTCTCTCTCGTTAGACCCCGACACCGACGTCGTCCCCGAGACCGACGCAGCTCCGGAGCCCGGAGACACCACTGACAACCTTGCCCTTGCCGCCGAGCAACCAGGCAAGCCCCCCCTTTGATCATCCCGATATCGCCCATTCTAATTTCCCATGCTTGCATTAGAATTTCTGCTGCTACTGCTTTACCTATTCTGATGCATAGCCTGTTTATTGTAGCCTGCTGTTGATAATTACCTGCATATCCTAAACTGCTTAGTTTAGGTTGGGTAGAGACCTATCAGTGACCCCACTTATCCCGACTGCCGCGCTGGATCGTCAGAAGACCCGATCAACGAGAATTGAAGACCAGGCCCCGACACCGCACATCACCCCCCTTAGTTGTAACGACACTGCAGCGTTACTATCGAGTGCCGAGGGTGAAACCTCATGTAGCACTTCTGATGTTAACTCTGTAGAGTAGCTATTCGATCGTGGTCATCGAGGGTGATTCCTCCTTCACCGCTTCCGATAACGACGCTGTCGTACAACACCTCAAGTGTGGACCCAGTGAGGGTGATTCCTCCGAGTTCACCTTGACAGACACATCGAGTAGGAATCCAACGAGGGTGATACCTCGGATTCCCCTGATGTTATGGACACACGGATACTTGGAATGTACTATTGTTACTTGGAAAGGCGGGTCGACCCTGAGGGGTACCCGCGTGTGATGTGAAGGCGGGTTGCCAGTGTGGTGCCCGAGTGGTGAATACGAGGCGCGACCGGGCATTCTTAACCCTTGCCGCAAGTCCTCGAGACGGGGCGACGGGGTCACATCTTTCGTGAGTCTCTGCTCGTTACCGCAAGCCCTAGTCCTAACGATTTGGATATTTGATCCGAGCAGGCCTCTGGCCTGATAGCACTAACCATCACGTGGGCATAGTATGGGCGTTCTGCATCGTATGCATCAGCCGAAAGCTCTGTCAGACGTCCAGTTTAGCAGTGCGGCATGGAGTGATTGGCGCCATTTCGGTGGTGCTTGGATCTGGGCCATGTGCGCAATGATCCGGAGGGCGAGGGGCGATGGCCAAGACCCCCTTGTGCTTAGGATGTAGACCGGCGGGGACCTCTCTGCTGAGCTGTAGGTAGGGTTGCGATGTGTCGTTTGGCCGAGGCCGGGCATGACCCAGGAAAGTGTGTCCGGCCGGAGTTAATCGAGCGTGTTGGGTAAGTTGGTGCACCCCTGCAGGGAAGAAAACTTCTATCGATAGCCTGTCCTACGGTAAAGGACACTCGGAGTTGTATCCTGATTGATACAATCTTTAGAACTGGATACTTGGATACTATGGCTCTGGGATTGCTTCTCGCAGGGAGTCGAGAAGGGATCTCCGGACGAGGTTGATGACTGTATGGCTCTGGGATTGCTTTCTCGCAGGGAGTCGAGAAAGGATCTCTGGGTGAGGTTGAGACTTAATGATACTGCTACATTATATTGTACTGTTCTACTCTCTTCTACTGCTGCAAGACCGCTGAAGATGCTAGTCTTCGATAGGACTAGGCCTTCTCTCTATTCTGGCATTTCTGCAGCCCAGTCCACATATACAGCCTCCCCTTGAAAATGTTGCATATGTAGTGTAGATCCTTGCTTGCTGAGTACTTTTGAGTACTCACGGTTGCTTTGTTTTCCTTTTCTCCCCATATCAGTTTATCGTGACCAAAATGACGGAGCCCCTGAGACAGCTGCCCTGCCGGCGATCGCTACTACTACTACCCAGAGGATGGATTCTGCTATGAGTTGACTGACGACCAGGAGTAGGATTGGAGGGTCCCAGGCAGGAGGCCTACGCCTTTCGATCGTAGTGTTTTATTTTGCCCCGCCTTTCTAAAGGCCTTTCTGTTTCTGTTTCATATCTGTACACAGATATCTGATGCTTCCGCTGACGCTTGTTCGCAAGCTTATGTATTCGAGCCCTCGAGGCCCCTGGCTTGTAATATAAAGCTTGTATGACTTTATTTATGTTTTAGAGTTGTGTTGTGATATCTTCCCGTGAGTCCTTAGGCTTGATCGTGTGCATTTGCGTGTATGGTTAGTGCACGATCGGGCCGGGGGCGTCACAAGTTGGTATCAGAGCCGACTGCCTCTAGGAAGCCCCCTTTCCAACTCCTTGGCCGAAGTTGAGTCTAGTGGTCCAAAACTATTTTACTAACTTGGCTGTGTGTCTTACGGGCCCACATCGCCAATTGGGTGGTATTAGTATCTTTTATTCCTCATCTTTACTCTGGGACTCTGATCTCTCTTCCTTTCGGGTTAACTAAAGTTTACTAACGCCGACACGTAGGATCTCGTAATTCTCGTCCACCCGGAGAGCTGAATATCTGTGCGATTTTCCTGACATTGATCTGATTAGTCTGATAATCATTTTCCTTTCCATTGTTTTGTTTAACCTTTCTCTCTGAGATCGGTTATACTTCTCCTTGTCTTTTGACAATCATGAGTTTCCTCTGTTTCAGATGGATTGTTTGTTTCCACCACACCCTGCGACGTAGCTATCAGCTATTCGAGCAGGGATACATCCAGAGTACATTCTTTATCCACTGGGGCAGATGTCAATCCGTTACAATACTCCAGTACTATCTCCTCCAGATACCCGCAAAGACTTTGTGATTTATTGTGACGCATCCCGTGAAGGATTAGGCTGTGTCCTAATGCAAGAGCGTAAAGTGATTGCTTATGGCTCTCGTCAGTTGCGCCCACATGAAGAGAATTATCCGGTACATGATCTAGAACTAGCTGCTGTGATCTATGCATTGCAGTTGTGGCGACATTACCTTCTCGGTAATCGTTGCGAGATCTACACGGATCATAAAAGTCTGAAGTACTTGTTCACTCAACCTTCTCTAAACCTCCGTCAGCAAAGATGGATGGAGGCCATTGCGGACTATGATTTGGGTATTTCCTATACCCCTGGCAAGGCTAACGTGATGGCTGATGCCTTAAGCCGCAGGTCCTATTGCGACAACCTCATGGTTAGGCGAGCTCAACCTCGTCTTTTTGAAGAACTATGCAAGCTGAATCTCCGTATTGTCCCACAGGGCTCTCTAAATAACCTTGTGATACAACCAGATCTTGAGAAAGCTGTTAAGAATGCGCAAGCTAAAGATGCTGAAGTTGATCTGATGAAGAAAGACCTTCACCTTGTAAAGTACAGGGATTTCTCGCTGTCTGAAGATGGAACCTTGTATTTCAGAAACCGCATTGTCGTACCTCGTTTCAAACTCATGACTGACAAAGTCACGAAGGAGGCACATGATACCCCGCTGTCTATTCATCCGGGTAGCACCAAGATGTATCGTGATCTCCGTCAAAGGTACTGGTGGTCTAGAATGAAGCAAGACATTGCTCGATATGTTGCTAAATGTGATGTGTGTCGTCGCGTTAAAGCAGAACATCAGAAACCAGCTGGAATTCTGCAACCACTTCCTATTCCTCTAAGGAAATGGGATAAGGTTCAGATGGATTTCGTTACAGGACTTCCCAGGTCACAGAAGGGTCACGATGCTATTCTTGTCGTTGTCGACCAACTCTCTAAAGTTGCACACTTTCTGCCTGTCAAGGAGACGATGACTGCTAGTCAGTTAGCAGAGTTGTATATCTCCAGAATTGTATCACTCCACGGTATTCCGAAGGAGACCAGTTCGGACCGTGGCGGTCTTTTCACTTCCAAATTCTGGGAAAGTTTTCAAACAGCTATGGGAACTCATATCACCTGGAGTTCAGCTTATCACCCCCAATCCCAAGGCCAAGTTGAACGAGTTAATCAAGTGCTTGAAGACATGTTGCGAGCTTGTGTTATATCGTTTGGCAAGAAGTGGGAAGAATCTCTTCCATATGCCGAGTTCTCCTATAACAACAGCTATCAAGCCAGTTTGAAAATGGCCCCCTTCGAAGTACTCTATGGACGTAAGTGTCGAACCCCTCTGAATTGGTCAGAAACTGGGGAACGACCGCTCGTGGGTCCGGATATTATTCAACAAGCCGAAGAACAAGTTCGTATTGTCCGGGAAAATCTCAAGGCGGCTCAGGACCGCCAGAAGAGCAACTATGATCGCAAACGATGGGGTTTGACTTATCAACCTGGTGATCAAGCTTATCTGCGAGTCACCCCGATGAAAGGCACTCACCGTTTTGGAATCAAGGGCAAGCTAGCTCCACGCTACATTGGTCCTTTCCGCATTGTTGCTAGACGTGGTCAGGTGGCATATAAATTGGAATTGCCGCCGCAATTCTCTCATATCCACGACGTCTTCCACGTGTCGCAGCTTCGTCAATGCTTCAAGGAATCTCCGCACCGAGCTGTGGATCACGAGGTGCTCGAATTGCAAGATGACCTATCTTATAAGGAGCATCCGATCCGCATTCTCGATCAAGCTGAACGTCGGACCCGCCAGAAAGTTTCCAAGTTCCTCAAAGTTCAGTGGTCAAATCATACTGAAGATGAAGCCACTTGGGAACGCGAGGATAATCTTCGTGCGGAATACCCCGAACTTTTTCCTTCTACCTCTTAATTCTCGGGATGAGAATTCTTGTTAGTAGAGGAGATTTGTAACACCCCCAGTGGTTAGCCACAGTAATCCCATTTTGATAATGCCAAGTCAGCATGATTAACAGTGCATGATCATCATTAACATCATATTGCATTTCAACTCCTAAGTCAAAATTCAAATTTAAATGAAAGTGGAAAATAAAAGCTGTCCAACATAGAAACTAAATTGTTCATTAAATAGCAGATAAATCAGAGACAATTCTAAAATTGAAACCAACATCATTGGAGTTGGGTAAGTGACTCAAACATCTTCAAACAACGACTAAAAATAATATTTAATAACCATTTATTAAATCTAATTTAAGTATGAAATGATGTTTTACCCAAACTAATTTTAGGTGTTAGGGAATAAAGCACTGGTATTTAAGGACTAGGTCTCCCTTTTTACAAAATTCGGTTTGGGACCTAACTATTTACTAAACAGAGATATATGAATTAAGAAAAAGAAAAAGAAAGAAAGCAAAAAAAAAAAAGCCCCCTCCTCCCGGGCCTCGGCCAGCCACACATCCAGGCCGGCGCACCCCCACCCCCACTCCTCCTTATCCCCCCTCACCCCCCCCCGCAAAACCCTAACCCCGACCCCCCACTCTCCCCCCCCCCACTCTCCCTCACCGCCTCCTCCTCCCGCTCCTATCTTGGGCCGTCCCCCTCCCCCTAACTCGTCCTTCCCCCATCGTCGCCGCCCCGGCCGGCCACCTCGCCGGCGACCTCACCTCGCCGCCCCGGTGCCCGCCCCGACCACCGCCTCGCCTCCTCCCCGACGCGCCCCGCGCCCGCCGCCGCTTGGAGCTCGGCGCCCCGGCCGACGCCGCCCGGCGCGCCTCCCCGCGCCGATCTGCCCCGCCTCGCCTCCTCCTCTTCCAACCTCCCCCGTGAGCACCCCCCCGGCATCCGCTGTCGCCCTCCCCTTTCCCTTCGTCGCCGTTCGCTGGAGCCGCGCTCACCGCGCCTCGGTCGCGAGCCCCTTCCCCCACTGCTGCCCTGCACGCCCCTGCGTGCTCGCGCGTGCGCGCACACAGCCGCTGCTGCGCTGCTGCTTCTCACTGCCGCGCCGCCGCCGCGAGTCCTCCCCGGCGCCGACTCGCACCCCTGCCCCGCCCGCGCTCACCTCCCGCCCGCACACGGCCCCGCGCACGCCAGCGCCCGTCGCCGCCTCGCCCCGGCTCGCTCGCTCGCCGCGCCCGTGCGCCTGTGTGCGCGCGCGTGCATTTGGGCACCGGACGTGTCCAGCGCCGAACGGGCACAGCTCGGACATGTCCGGCTGTGCCACTAACGAACGGGGCCCAGCCCTTGTAGATATTAAAAATAATTAAAATAAATAAAAATAATTAATAAAAATAATTAATTAATTAATTAATTAGTTAATTAATTAAGTTAATTAATCCTGATTAGGTTAATCTAATTAAGTAGTTAGTGTTAATTAAACAATAAATTAATTAGTTAACCACTAATTAACCTAACAGCCTATGACAGGTGGGACCCACTGGTCCTGACGTCATGCTGACGTCATGCTGACGTCAGCAAGACACTCTTTCGGATAATGTTTGATTTAAATAAATTAAATAAATTCCAGAAATCAATAAAAACTTTAGAAAATCATATCTTTTAATCCGTAACTCCAATGGAAAAACTTTGTACATGAAAATTGCTCAGAACGACGAGACGAATCCGAACACGTGGTCCGTTCGTCCGTCACACGTCCCTAACTATCCAAACATGCAACCGTTCCTCTCCGGTCATCTGTCTGACAAATGTCCGGAGACGGGAAAACATTCCCCGATGAATCCCACCTTCGCCAGTATCACCCGGCACTGCGTTAGGTCACCTCCGTCACCGCGTATTGCCATGATATGCTTTGTGCTGCACTTGTTCGCTGTGTATTTATACTGTTTCCTCCCCCTCTTCTCTCTCGTTAGACCCCGACACCGACGTCGTCCCCGAGACCGACGCAGCTCCGGAGCCCGGAGACACCACTGACAACCTTGCCCTTGCCGCCGAGCAACCAGGCAAGCCCCCCCTTTGATCATCCCGATATCACCCATTCTAATTTCCCATGCTTGCATTAGAATTGCTGCTGCTACTGCTTTACCTATTCTGATGCATAGCCTGTTTATTGTAGCCTGCTGTTGATAATTACCTGCATATCCTAAACTGCTTAGTTTAGGCTGGGTAGAGACCTATCAGTGACCCCACTTATCCCGACTGCCGCGCTGGATCGTCAGAAGACCCGATCAACGGGAATTGAAGACCAGGCCCCGACACCGCACATCACCCCCCCTTAGTTGTAACGACACTGCAGCGTTACTATCGAGTGCCGAGGGTGAAACCTCATGTAGCACTTCTGATGTTAACTCTGTAGAGTAGCTATTCGATCGTGGTCATCGAGGGTGATTCCTCCTTCACCGCTTCCGATAACGACGCTGTCGTACAACACCTCAAGTGTGGACCCAGTGAGGGTGATTCCTCCGAGTTAACCTTGACAGACACATCGAGTAGGAATCCAACGAGGGTGATACCTCGGATTCCCCTGATGTTATGGACACACGGATACTTGGAATGTACTATTGTTACTTGGAAAGGCGGGTCGACCCTGAGGGGTACCCGCGTGTGATGTGAAGGCGGGTTGCCAGTGTGGTGCCCGAGTGGTGAATACGAGGCGCGGCCGGGCATTCTTAACCCTTGCCGCAAGTCCTCGAGACGGGGCGACGGGGTCACATCTTTCGTGAGTCTCTGCTCGTTACCGCAAGCCCTAGTCCTAATGATTTGGATATTTGATCCGAGCAGGCCTCTGGCCTGATAGCACTAACCATCACGTGGGCATAGTATGGGCGTTCTGCATCGTATGCATCAGCCGAAAGCTCTGTCAGACGTCCAGTTCAGCAGTGCGGCATGGAGTGATTGGCGCCATTTCGGTGGTGCTTGGATCTGGGCCATGTGCGCAACGATCCGGAGGGCGAGGGGCGATGGCCAAGACCCCCTTGCGCTTAGGATATAGACCGGCGGGGACCTCTCTGCTGAGCTGTAGGTAGGGTTGCGATGTGTCGTTTGGCCGAGGCCGGGCATGACCCAGGAAAGTGTGTCCGGCCGGAGTTAATCGAGCGTGTTGGGTAAGTTGGTGCACCCCTGCAGGGAAGAAAAATTCTATCGATAGCCTGTCCTACGGTAAAGGACACTCGGAGTTGTATCCTGATTGATACAATCTTTAGAACTGGATACTTGGATACTATGGCTCTGGGATTGCTTCTCGCAGGGAGTCGAGAAGGGATCTCCGGACGAGGTTGATGACTGTATGGCTCTGGGATTGCTTTCTCGCAGGGAGTCGAGAAAGGATCTCTGGGTGAGGTTGAGACTTAATGATACTGCTACATTATATTGTACTGTTCTACTCTCTTCTACTGCTGCAAGACCGCTGAAGATGCTAGTCTTCGATAGGACTAGGCCTTCTCTCTATTCTGGCATTTCTGCAGCCCAGTCCACATATACAGCCTCCCCTTGAAAATGTTGCATATGTAGTGTAGATCCTTGCTTGCTGAGTACTTTTGAGTACTCACGGTTGCTTTGTTTTCCTTTTCTCCCCATATCAGTTTATCGTGACCAAAATGACGGAGCCCCTGAGACAGCTGCCCTGCCGGCGATCGCTACTACTACTACCCAGAGGATGGATTCTGCTATGAGTTGACTGACGACCAGGAGTAGGATCGGAGGGTCCCAGGCAGGAGGCCTACGCCTTTCGATCGTAGTGTTTTATTTTGCCCCGCCTTTCTAAAGGCCTTTCTGTTTCTGTTTCATATCTGTACACAGATATCTGATGCTTCCGCTGACGCTTGTTCGCAAGCTTATGTATTCGAGCCCTCGAGGCCCCTGGCTTGTAATATAAAGCTTGTATGACTTTATTTATGTTTTAGAGTTGTGTTGTGATATCTTCCCGTGAGTCCTTAGGCTTGATCGTGTGCATTTACGTGTATGGTTAGTGCACGATCGAGCCGGGGGCGTCACACTTTGAACACTATTTAGCTTTTCCAAAACTCGGATTAAAAGCTGGAGGATAGTGTTATTCTGCCTTATTATAATTTTAGAGTCTTCTTTTGGTGAGTCGTGATCAGAAAATCCGACAGGGGGTGACAAATGTATAGCAACTTCGTTTAAAGCTTTGCTATATTCGTTCATATAATTAAGAGAGGATAAGAGTTTTTACCTCTTGAACTAACCTTTTTATTTCAGGAATGTCTTGACTTGATTCAAAGCGTGACGACGAGTCTTTACCTTTAAAAAGATAACGGCCTATTGACAACACTTCTTCTTTAATATAGTCGTTATTCTTGCAAATAATATTCTGTCTTGCTTTTGCTTCTTCAAGTTTATGAAGAATGATATCTATTTTATTATTTAACCCGGAGCACTTGTCTGCGAGTTTTTGATATTCTTTGAATATGCTTTCAAATTTTTGCTCAAGTATATCTTGCCTTTTTCCCCAAGATATGTAAAAATTATATATCAAATCGACCACAATATTTAGCTGACTATGAGATGTATGCCAAATATGCTCCTCAGAGGGATTTATTCTGCACCTTATATTAATATCTTCTTTAGTATTTATTACCTTACCTGTACTAACTTCTAAATTTAAATACCTTAACCTTTCAATGATTATATTCTGACCTGATACCAACTATACCAAATTTAATATATATGCAAATATATATATCCAATATATTTTACCAATATTCTGCGGTCTATATCAGTGTGCACGAACAATATATATGCGGTGCTATTTGATGCTGATTAGTGTCTGCGGTTAATATTCAGCTTACTATTTGAGACTATTTGCTTTACAATTCAGTACTATTGGCTTTACTTTTCGTTACTATTCCAATTATTGGTGCTTGTCTGGATATTAATTTGGCTAATATTCGCTTATATGCAGGATCTATTAGGAGCTGATGAGGCTTAGTCAGTTCGTCCGACGGTGCGCGCAGTGGTGTAATATTCCTACTCGGTACTCACCATATTTATCATTACGTTGCATCAGATGTAGCTAGTTACGTTCACTTGACGGTTTTAATTGCAAATTTATTAGGCAGAATTCTTATCGTCTTCCCAGGCAGTTCCACCCGAAGGGAACACTTCTCTACGGCAACGGGTTTTCACTCAACGCCAACTCTGGGCTACACGGAGAACAAACACGCAGAGGTTTCTCCTATAGGATCCCTAGCATAAGAACTCTTCCCATAAATTCAGAAATAAAAACACCAAGTGAAACCAAAGAAATTACATCATTTCAACAACATAATTTACATATGGTTTTCCCTTTCGGGAAACCCCGAAGGGATTACACATGAACTAGGAGATTACCTTGATATTCTTGGCGATCTCAGTGCCTTCTTGGCTATACTACTTAGTGGAGTGGCTAATCTCCTACTAAGCAAGGAAGAGAGCTGGCTGCTTGCTTCTCTCGAGTGCTCTCTCTCTTCTCTGGCTTGAGTGCTCTCTGCCTCTCTCCCTCTCTCTCTCTCTCTCTGTCTGTCTCTCTGTGTGTGAAGAGAGCACCTCCTTTTATAGCCGCGAAACGGCTGCCAGTGAAGCCTTCGGGAGCCTCCGCTCGACTGCCAGTGATGCCCTCACTTATTTATTTTACATACGGTAGCATGCACGCGTGTCCTACTAGGGTACATGCGTGTCCTTCTAAAATATGGATAGGCACGAGAGAAAGTGCCCGACAGACTTCAATCTTCAGGAATCTTCGCCTTTCTTCACATGGGCGTTGTCTCCCGGTGGATGATTGGCTTGCCTCCAGTGTCTTCTAATTATATGAGCAATGCACAGAGATTGCTCACACCGTTGGCTTGAATCCTGAACTCTGCCTTCTTCTCTGATGCAAATATTCTAGAATCTGATGCATCAAACATTTTTTTTATATATATATGGGTGGGTCTTCCCCGCCAATATGATTGATATACCATATCAATATTCGGGTTGCATCAATATTCGGGGAGGTCCTCCGCGCCCGAAAAATTGATGCAACCCGAATATTGATATGGTATATCAATCATATTGGCGGGGAAGACCCACCCATATACTCCTAGTTCGTGTGTAATCCCTTCGGGGTTTCCCGAAAGGGAAAACCATATGTAAATTATGTTGTTGAAATGATGTAGTTTCTTTGGTTTCACTTGGTGTTTTTATTTCTGAATTTATTGGAAGAGTTCTTATGCTAGGGATCCTATAGGAGAAACCTCTGCGTGTTTGTTCTCCGTGTAGCCCAGAGTTGGCGTTGAGTGAGAACCCGTTGCCGTAGAGAAGTGTTCCCTTCGGGTGGAACTGCCTGGGAAGACAATAAGAATTCTGCCTAATAAATTTGCAATTAAAACCGTCAAGTGAACGTAACTAGCTACATCTGATGCAACGTAATGATAAATATGATGAGTACCGAGTAGGAATTTCACAACATGCGAAGAACGAACAGGACGAATATCTGGTCCCGGCAGCCAGCTAATAGATCCTGCATATTGGTTGAAGTTAAGCAAGAATTAGCCGTGTTAACTATCAGACACACACATATCATTGAAATAGTGGCAAATAATTGAATATTGCTGCAAATAGTGAAATACTTTTCTAAATAGTAAGGCACCAATTATTTGCATAGTGCCAAATAGTAAGCTGAATATTAACCGCAGATACTGATCAGCATCAAATAGCACCGCATATATATATTGTTCGCGCACACTGATATAGACCGCAGAATATTGGTAAAATATATTGGATATATATATTTGTCAATATTGTGACGCCCCCGGCCCGATCGTGCACTAATCATACACGCAAATGCACACGATCAAGCCTAAGGACTCACGGGAAGATATCACAACACAACTCTAAAACATAAATAAAGTCATACAAGCTTTATATTACAAGCCAGGGCCTCGAGGGCTCGAATACATAGCTCGATGGCATACAAGCGTCAGCGGAAGCATCAGTTATCTGAGTACAGATATGAAAGAGAAACAGAAAGGCCTTTAGAAAGGCGGGGCAAAATAAAACACTACGATCGAAAGGCGCAGGCCTCCTGCCTGGGACCCTCCGAACCTACTCCTGGTCGACAGCCAACTCGTAGCAGAAGCCATCCTCGGGGTAGTAGTAGTAGTCGAACGTCGGCGGGGGTAGCTGTCTCAGCGGCTCCGTCATCTGGTCACGATGAACTGATATGGGGGAAAAAGGAAAGAAAAGCAACCGTGAGTACTCTGAAGTACTCAGCAAGCAAGGATCTACACTACATATGCAACATTATCAAAGGGAGGCTGTATATGTGGACTGGGCTGCAGAAATGCCAGAATAGAGAGAAGCCTAGTCCTATCGAAGACTAGCATCTTCAGCGGTCTTGCAGCACTAGAAGAGAGTAGTACAATACAATATAATGTAGCAGAAATAATATCAACCTCACCCAGAGATCCTTTCTCGACTCCCTGCGAGAAAGCAATCCCAGAGCCATAAAGTCATCAACCTCGTCCTGAGATCCCTTCTCGACTCCCTGCGAGAAGCAATCCCAGAGCCGCATAGTATACAGGTCTCATCACAGGTATCCAGTTCTAGTTGTATCGATCGGGATACAACTCCGAGTGTCCTTTACCGTAGGACCGGCTATCGATAGAAGTGTTCTTCCCTGCAGGGGTGCACCAACTTACCCAACATGCTCGATTAACTCCGGCCGGACACACTTTCCTGGGTCATGCCCGACCTCGGTCAAACGACACATCGCAACCCTACCTACAGCTCAGCAGAGAGGTCCCCGCCGGTCTACATCCTAAGCGCAAGGGGGTCTTGGCCATCGGCCCTCGCCCTCCGGGTCGTTGCGTGCCGGGCGAACCAGGCTCCACCCCTCAGGATGGTGCCGGCCCAGCCCGGCCGCAGTGCTGAACTGGACGTCTGACAGAGCTTTCGGCTGATGCATACGATGCAGAACGCCCATACTATGCCCACGTGATGGTTAGTGCTATCAGACCAGAGGCCTGCTCGGATCAAATATCCAAATCGTAAGTGGACTAGGGGCTTGCGGTAACGAGCAGAGACTCACGAAAGATGTGACCCCGTCGCCCCGTCTCGAGGACTTGCGGCAAGGGCCATGAATGCCCGGCCACGCCTCGTATTCAACACTCGGGCACCATACAGGCAACCCGTCTTCACATCACACGCGGGTACCCCTCAGGGTCGACCCGCCTTTCCAAGTAACAACAGTACAGTCCAAGTATCCGTGTGTCCATAACATCAAGGGAATCCGAGGTATCACCCTCGTTGGATTCCTACCGATGTATCTGTCAAGGTGAACGTAGGAGGAATCACCCTCGCTGGGTTCACACTTGATGTGTTGCACGACAGCGTCGTATCGGAAGTGGAGAAGGAGGAATCACCCTCGATGACCACGACCAAATAGCTTCTCTACAGAGTTAACATCAGGAGTGCTATAAGAGGTTTCACCCTCGGCACTCGACAGTAACGCTGCAGTGTCGTTACAACTAAAGGGGGTGATGTGCGGTGTCGGGGCCTGGTCTTCAATCCCGTTGATCGGGTCTTCTGACGATCCAGCGCGGCAGTCGGGATAAGTGGGGTCACTGATAGGTCTCTACCCAGCCTAGACTAAACAGTTTAGGATATGCAGGTAATTATCAACAGCAGGTTACAATGAACAGGCTATGCATCAGAATAGGTAAAGCAGCAGCACCAGCAGCAATTCTAATGCAAGCATGAGAAATAGAATGGGCGATATCGGGATGATCAAAAGGGGGGGCTTGCCTGGTTGCTCGGCGGCAAGGGCAAGGTTGTCAGTGGTGTCTTCGGGCTCCGGAACTGTGTCGGTACCGGAAACTGCGTCGGGGTCTAACGAGAGAGAAGAGGGGGAGGAAACAGTATAAATATAGAGCAAACTTGAGCAACACAAAGTACGACATGATAATACGCAGTGCCGGGTGTGTCCTAACATATGGTTGTATGTCACTGAGGAAGGAGGAATCCATCCGGGAATGTTTTCCCGGTTCCGGGCATTTGTCAGACAGATGACCGGAGAGGAACGGTTGCATGTTCGGATAGTTAGAGATGTGTGGCGGACAAACGGACCGCGTATTCAGATTCGTCTCGTCGTTCTGAGCAACTTTCATGTTCAAAGTTTTTCGATCTGAGCTACGGATTAATTTATATGATTTATTAAAGTTTTATAGCATTTTAGGAATTATTTAAAACGTTGACTAAGCCAAATGGTCCAGTCAGCGCTGACTAGGTCAAAGTTGACCAGTCAACTGGGTCAAGGGGACCCACATGTCATAGTCATAATTTAACTAAAACAGGGTTAGTTAGCTTAACTAGATGATTAGGTTAACTAGGTTTAATTAGTTTAGCAAAGCAAAATTAATTAACTTAATTAACCCACTAATTAATTAATTATTTATATTATTTTAAACTATTTTTTTTTAAAAAGGGGCACTGGGCCCCACTGGTCAGGCAGTGGCCGGACATGTCCAGGGCCACTGCCATGGCCACTGGACAATGTCCAGCAGGGGAGGGGCAGCGCCCGCGGCGCCAGAGGCCAGGCGGCGCCCGTAGGGCGGGCGAGGCCGTGAGGGGGCGGGGCGGCCAGGCCGCCGGTGGTCGCGGCCGGCGCCGGAGTTGCCGGGCCGGAGGCAGGGGCGGAGCGGTGGCGGGCACGAGCGGGGCAGGCGAGGCGGGGGTGAGCGCGTGCGCGGGCCAGAGGAGGCAAGCGGGCACCGCGGCC
>CM022300.1:477154362-477179099 GCA_011799875.1 Thinopyrum elongatum | reverse complement strand
TCATGTAGCATTCTTGATGTTAACTCTGTAGAGAGCATTCGGATCGTGGTCATCGAGGGTGATTCATGCCTCACCGCTTCCGATAACGACGCTGTGTACAACAAACCTCAAGTGTGAGACCCAGTGAGGTGTGATTCCTTCCGAGTTCACCTGACAGAACAATCGATAGGAATCCAACGAGGGTGATACCTCCGGATTCCCTGATGTTATGGACAACGGATACTTGGAATGTACTATTGTTACTTGGAAAGGCGGGTCGACCCTGAGGGGTACTCCGCGCGTGATGGGAAGGCGGGTTGCCCGTGTGGTGCCCGAGTGGTGAATACGAGGCGCGGCAGGGCATTCTAACCCTTGCCGCAAGTCCTCGAGAAGGGGCGAGGGGTCACATCTTTCGTGAGTCTATGCTACGTTACCCAAGCCCTGTCCCTACAGATTGGATAGTTGATCCGAGCAGGCCTCTGGCACGGATAGCACTAACCATCACGTGGGCATCATGTATGGGCGTTCTGCCTCGTATTGCATCAGCCGAAGCTCTGTCAGACGTCAGTTAGCTCATGCGGCATGGAGTGATTGGCGCCATTCGGTGTGCTTGGATCTGGGCCATTGCGGCACTGATCGGAGGGCGAGGGGCGATGGCAAAGACCACCTTGTCTAGGATGGTGAGACCGGCGGGGACCTCTCTGCTGAGCTGTAGGTAGGGTGTGCGTGTGTCGTTTGGCCGAGGGGGCATGACCCAGGAAAGTGTGTCCGGCCGGAGTTAATCGACGCTGTTGGGTAAGCTTGGTTGCACCCCTGCAGGGAAGAAAATTCTATCGATAGCCGGTCCTCAACGGTAAAGGACACTCGGAGTTGTATCCTGATTGATACAATCTTGAACGGATTACTGGATACTATGGCTCTGGGATTGCTTCTCGCAGGGAGTCGAGAAGGGATCTCCGGACGAGGTTGATGACTGTATGGCTCTGGATTGCTTCTCGCAGGGAGTCGGAAAGGATCTTGGGTGAGGTTGAGACTTAATGTACTGCTACATTATATTGTACTGTTCTACTCTCTTCTACTGCTTTGCAAGACCGCTGAAGATGCTAGTCTTCGATAGGTATGGCCTTCTCTCTATTCTGGCATTTCTGCAGCCCAGTCCACATATACAGCCCTCCCCTTGAAAATGTTGCATAGTTAGTGTAGATCCTTGCTTGCTGAGTACTTTTGAGTACTCACGGTTGCTTTGTTTCCTTTTCTCCCCATATCAGTTTTCGTGACCAAAAGACGGAGCCCTGAGACAGCTGCCCTGCCGGCGATCGCTACTACTACACCCAGAGATGGATTCTGCATGGTGTGACTGACAAGGAGTAGGATCGGAGGGGTCCCAGGCAGGAGGCCTCGCCTTTCGATCGATGTAGTGTTTTATTTTGCCCCGCCTTTCTAAAGGCCTTTCTGTTTCTGTTTCAATCTGGACACAGAACTTGATGCTTCCCCGTGACGCTTGTTCGCAAGCTTATGTATTCGAGCCCTCGAGGCCCCTGGCTTGTAATATAAAGCTGTTATGACTTATTTATGTTTGAGTTGTGTGTGAAATCTTCCCGTGAGTCCTAGGCTGATCGGTGCATTTGCGGTTATGGTTAGTGCACGATGGCCGGGGGCGCACAGTTAGTATCAGAGCGACTGCCTCTGGAAGCCCCCTTTCCACTCCGTGGCCGAAGTTGAGTTCTATGGCCAAAAAATATTTTTACTAACTGGCTGTGTGTTTCTTACGGGCCCACATCGCCAATTGGGTGGATATAGTGTATCTTTTATTCTCATCATCTTTACTCTGGGACTCTGATCTCTCTTCCTTTCGGGTTAACTAAAGTTTACTAACGCCCGACGCTTAGGATCTGTAATCTCGTTCCACCCGGAGAGGAGAGCTTGAATATCTGTGCGCATTTTCCTGACATTGATCTGATTAGTCTGATAATCATTTTCCTTTCCATGTTAGTTTAAACTTTCTCTCTGAGATCGGTTATACTTTTCCTTGTCTTTTGACAATCATGAGTTTCCTCTGTTTCAGATGGATGTTTGTTTCCACCACACTCCGCGACGTAGCTACCAGCTCTTCGAGCAGGGAACATCCAGAGTACATTCTTTATCCACTGGGGCAAGATGTCAATCCGTTACAATACTCAATACTATCTCCTCCAGATACCCGCAAAGACTTGGTGATTATTTGTGACGATCCCGTGAAGGATTAGGCTGTGTCCAATGCAGAGGAGTAAAGTGATTGCGTATGGCTCTTCGTCAGTTGCGCCACATGAAAGAGAATATATCGTACATGATCTAGAACTAGCTGCTGTATCATGCATGCAGTTGTGGCGACCTTACCTTCTCGTAATCGTTGCGAGATCCACGGATCATAAACGTCTGAAGTTACTGTTCACTCAACTCTCTAAACCTCCGTCAGGCAAAGATGGATGGAGGCATTGCGGACTTGATTTGGGTATTTCCTATACCCCTGGCAAGGCTAACGTGATGGCCTGATGCCTTAAGCCGCAAGTCCTATTGCGAAACCTCATGGTTAGGCGAGCTCAACCTCGTCTTTTTGAAGAATATGCAAGCTGAATCTCCAGTATTGTCCACAGGGCTCTCTAAAAACCTGTGATACAACCAGATCTTGAGAAGCTGTTAAGAATGCGCAAGCTAAAGATGCTGAAGTTGATCTGATGAAGAAAGCCTTCACCTTGTAAAAGTACGAGGGATTTCTCGCTGTCTGAAGATGGGAACCTTGTATTTTAGAAACCGCATTGTCGTACCTCGTTTCAAACTCATGAATGACAAGTCATGAAGGAGGCACATGAACCCCCGTCTATTCACGGGTAGCCCAAGATGTATCGTGATCTCCGTCAAAGTACTGGTGGTCAGAATGAACGAAACATTGCTCGATATGTTGCTGAATGTGATGTGTGTCGTCGAGTTAAAGCAGAACATCAGAAACCAGCTGGAATTCTGCAACCACTTCCTATTCCTCTAGAGAAATGGGATAAGGTTCAGATGGATTCGTTACAGACCTTCCCAGGTCACAGAAGGGTCACGATGCTATTCGTGTCGTTGTCGGACCAACCTCTAAAGTTGCACACATTTCTGACCTGTCAAGGGAGACGATGACTGCTATCAGTTGAGAGTTGTATATCTCCGAATTGTATCACTCCACGTTGTATCCGAAGGAGACCAGTTCGGACCGGGCGGTCTTTTCACTTCCAAATTCTGGGAAAGTTTTCAAACAGCTATGGAACTCATATCACTGGAGTTCAGCTTATCACCCCCAATCCCAAGGCCAAGTTGAACGAGTAATCAAGTGCTTGAAGACATGTTTGCGAGCTTGGTTATATCGTTTGGCAAGAAGTGGGAAGAATCTCTTCCATATGCCGAGTTCTCCTATAACAAACAGCTATCAAGCCAGTTTGAAAATGGCCCCTTCGAAGTACTCTATGGACGTAAAGTGTAGAACCCTCTGAATTGGTCAGAAAAAAGGGGGAACGACGCTCGTGGGTCCGGATATTATTCAACAACGCCGAGAGAACAAGTTCGTATGGTCCGGGAAAATCTCAAGGCGGCTCAGGACCGCCAGAAGAGCAACATGATCGCAAACATGGGGTTTGACTATCAACCTGGTGATCAAGCTTAGTCTGCGAGTACCCCCCGAATGAAAGGCACTACACCGTTTGGAATCAAGGGCAAGCTAGCTCCACGCTACATTGGTCCTTTCCGCATTGTTGCTAGACGTGGTCAGGTGGCTAAAATTGGAATTGCCGCCGCAATTCTCTCAGATCCAGCCGTCTCCACGTGTCGCACTACGTCAATGATTCAAGGAATCTCCGCACCGAGCTGTGGATCACGAGGTGCTCGAATTCAAGAGACCTATCTATAAGGAGCATCCGTCCGGCTTCTCGATTCAAGCTGAACGTCGGACCGCCCGAAAAGTTACCAGTTCCCAAAGTTCAGTGGTCAAAATCTACTGAAGATGAAAGACCACTTGGGAACGCGAGGATAATCTCGTGCGGAATACCCCGAAACTTTTCCTTCTACCTCTTATTCTGGGATGAGATTCTTGTTAGTAGAGGAGATTTGTAACACCCCAGTGTTAGCCACAGTAATCCCATTTTGATAATGCCAAGTAGTCAGCATGATTAACAGTGCATGATCATAATTAAACATCATATGCATTCAATCCTAAGTCAAAATTCAAATTAAATGAAGTGGAAAATAAAAGCGTCAAACACCTTGAAGAATTAAAATTGTTCATTAATATGCAGATAAATCAAGCATTCTAAAATGAAACCACACATCATTGGATTGGTAGTAAGTGACTCAAACATCTTCAAACAACGACTAAATAATTTAAAATTTAATACCATTTATTAAATCTAATTTAAGTATGAAATGATGTTTACCCAAACTAATATTTATGTTGAGGGAATAAGCACTTGGTATTTAAGGGACTAGGTCTCTCCTTTTTACAAAAATTCGGTTTGGGCTAACTATTTACTAAACAGAGATATAGTAATTAAGAAAAAAGACGAAAGCAAAAGAAAACAAAAAAAAAGAGGCCCCACCTCCTCCGGGCCTCGGCCCAGGCCACATGCCATGCCGCGCCCCCACCCCCACTCCTCCTTATCCCCCACCCCCCCCGCAAAACCCTAACCCGACCCCCAGATCCCACCCCCCCACTCTCCCCATCCCGCCTCCTCCCCCTCTCCGATCTGGGAGGGCCCCGCCCCACGCCGTACGCCCCATCCGCGCCCCGCCCGGCCACGCCCACTCGGCGACCTCCCTCACTGCGCCGCCCAGGAGACGCCCATTTGACAACCGTGAACTAACCTCGACGAGACCGCGAACCTCCTGCCGCTTGGAGCACTTCGCCCGCGACCGAACGATCACCCAGAAGGACGCGCCTACCCAGAGATCGATCACGTCGACTCTCTCGTAAACCTACAAGCGTTAGAAACACCACCCACGCATCCGCTGTCGAAACCCTACACTTGCCCTTCTGTCGCCGTTCGCGGAGCCGCGTCACCGCGCATCCGGTGCGCGAGCACCTCCCCCACGATGCATGCCCTGCCGCCCCTCGCTGCTCGCGCGTGCCGCGCACACACCGCTGCTGCGCTGCTGCTCTTCTCACTGCCGGCGCACGCACTACCTCAGAGTCCTCCCTGGCACTGACGATCCCGCAACCCTGTCCCACGCCCGCGCTCACCTCCCGCCCTCACCGGCTGCCCCCTCGCCGCCACGTAGTCCCTCTCTCACCGCGCTAGCCCGCATTCGCTCGCCATTCCGCGCCGTTTGCGCCGTGTGCGCGCGCGTGCATTTGGTGCACCGTACGTGTCCGCGCCTGAACGGCACCAGCATGGACATTCCGGCTGTGCCACTAACGAACGGGGCCCGACCTTTGTAAGATATTAAAAATAATTAAAATAAATAAAAATAATTAATAAAATAATTAATAATTATTAATTATTTAATTATTAAGTTAATTATCCTGATTGGTTAATCTAATTAAGTAGTTATTGTTAATAAACAATAAATTTAATAGTAACCACCTAATTAACCTACAGCCTAGGACAGGTGGGGACCCACTGGTCCTGACGTCATGCTGACTTCGAGCGATAGCACACACTGTGCTTTCGCGATAGTTTGATTTAAAATAATTCATACATTTCCGAAATCAATAAAAACTTAGAAAATCATATTTAATCACGTAACTCCAAGAATGGAAAAACTTTGTCCATGAAAATTGCTCAGAACGACGAGGACGGAATCCGACACGTGTCCGTTCGTTCCGTCACACCGTCCCTAACTATCCAAACATGCAAACCGTTCCTCTCCGGTCATCTGTTGACAAATGTCCGGAGACGGGAAAACATTCCCGTGAAATCACCACCTTCGCGTCAGTATCACCCCGTCATTCTGCGTTTTAGGTCATCCTCCCTCGTCCACACCGCGTATTGCCCGAATATGCTTTGTGCTGCACTTGTTCGCGTGTAAATTTATTATGTTTCCCTCCCCCTTTTCTCTCTCGTGAGACCCCGAACCCGACGTTCGTCCCCGAGACCGACGCAAGTCCGGAACCCGAGACACCACTGACACCTTCCCTTGCCCAGCCGAGGCACCCAGGCAGCCCCCCCTTTGATATCCCCGACTACACCCATTTCTAATTTCCCATGACTTGCTTAGATAGAATTGGCTGCTGCTACACTTCACTAGCTTTACCTATTCTGATGCATAGCCTGTTTATTGTAGCATCTGTGATAATTACCTGCTATCTAAAAACTGCTGAGTTTAGGGGTAGAGACCTATCAGTGACACCCACTATCCCGACTGCCGCGCTGGATCGTCAGAAACCCGATCCCCAACAGGAATTGAGACCAGGCCCCACACACCCGCACATCACCCCCCCCTAGTTGTAACGACACGCAGCGTTACTATCGATTGCCGAGGGTTGAAACTCATGTGCGCCACTTTCTGATGTTAACTCTAGTAGAGAAGGCTATTCATCGTGGTCACGAGTGGTGATTCCTCCCTTCACCCGCTTCCGATAACGACGCTGGTCGAACACACCTCAAGTGTGGTACCCGTGAGGTGATTCCTCCGAGTACCTTGACACGACACATCGAGTAGGAATCCAACGAGGTGATTGATACCTCGGATTCCACCTGATTTTATGGACTACGAGAAATGATCTGGAATGTACTATGTTACTTGGAAGGCGGGATTACCCTAGGGGTACCCGCGTGGTGATGTGAAGAGCGTGTTTGCCAGGTGGTGCCCGAGGTGTGATAATACCGAGGCGCCGTCCGGGCATTCTTAAACCCTTCCGCAAGTCCTCGAGACGGGGCGACGTGGTCCATCTTTCGTAGTCCTGCTCTGTTACCGCAAGCCTAGTCCTAATGAGTTGATATTTGATCCGAGCAGGCTCTGGCCTGATAGCCTATACCATCCGTGGGGCATAGAATGGGCGTTCTGCATCGTATGGCATCAGCTCTAAAGCTCTGTTCAGACGTCCAGTTCAGCAGTGCGGCATGGCAGTGATTGTCGCCATTTTCGGTGGTTGCGTTGATCTGGACATTGCGAAACGATCACGACGGGCGAGGGCGAGTGGCAAGACCCCCTTTGCGCTTAGGATATAGACCCGGGCGGGGAAACCTCTCTGCGAGCTGTAGGTTAGGGTTGCGATTGTCGTTTGGCCGAGGCCGCGCATGACCCAGAAAGTGTGTCCGGCCGGAGTTAATCGAGCGTGTTGGAGTAAGTTGGTGCACCCTGCAGGAAGAAAACATTCTATCGATAGCTGTCCTACGGTAACAGGACACGCGGAGTTTATCCTGATTGATACATCTTAGAACTGGATACTTTGAGATACATGGCTCTGGGATGCTTCTCGCAGGAGTCCGAGAAGGGATCCTCGGACGAGGTGATTGATCGGTATGCTCTGGGATTGCTTCTCGCAGGGAGTCGATTGAAAGGATCTCTGGGTGAGGTTAGACTTTAATGATACTGCTACATTATATTGTACTGTTACTGACTCTCGTTCTAACTGCTGCAAACCCGCTAATGTGCTAGGTCCTGTTCGATAGGACTAGTCTTCTCTCTATTCTTGGCATTCGCAGCCCGTCCACATATAAGAACCTTCCCCCTTGAAAATGTTGCATATGTAGTGTAGATCCTGCTTGCTCTGAGTACTTTTGAGTACTCACGGTTGTCTTTTGTGTGTCTTTTCCTCCTTTCTCCCATTCAGTTTATCGTGGACCAAATGACGGAGCCCCTGAGACAGCTGCCCTGCCGGGTCGCTATACTACTACCCAGTATGATGGATTCTGCACTATGAGTTGACTGACGACCAGGAGTAGTGATCGGAGGGTCCCCAGGCAGGAGGCCTACGCTTTCATCGTAGTGTTTTATTTTGGCCCGCCTTTCCTAAAGGTCTTTCTTTCTGTTTCTGTTTCATCTTACACAGAATATCTTATGCTTCCGCTGACGCTTGTTCGCAAGATATGTATTCGGCCCTCGAGGCCCCTGGGTAATATAAGCTTGTATGACTTTTATTGTTTTAGATTGTGTTGTGATTATCTTCCGTGAGTCCTTTAGGCTTGATCGGTGCATTTGACGTGTATGGTTAGTGCACGATCGAGCCGGGGGCGTCACACTTTGAACACTATTTTCTTTCCAAAACTCGATTAAAGCTGGAGGATAGTGTTATTCTGGCCTGTATTATGAATTTGAGTCTTCTTTTGGTGAGTCGTGATCGAAATCGACAGGGGGTGGACAAATGTATAGCAAACTTCGTTTAAAAAAGCTTTGACTATATTCGTGTCATATAATATAAGAGAGGATAAGAGTTTTTACCTCTTAAACTAACCTTTTATTTCAGGAATGTCTTGACTGATTCAAAGCGTGACGACGAGTCTTTACCTTTAAAAAAGATAACGGCCTATTGACAACACTTCTCTTTAACTATAGTCGTTTTTTGCAAAATCTATTGCTGTCTTGCTTTTTGCTTCTTCAAGTTTATGAAGAATGATATCTTTTTATTATAACCCCGGAGCACTGTGTCTGCGAGTTTTTTGATATTCTTTGGAATATGCTTTTCAAATTTTGATCAAGTATATCGTTGGCCTTTTTTCCCCAGAATATGTAAAAATATATATCGTAATCGACACCACAATGTTAGCTGACTATGAGATTGATTGCCAAATATCTCCTCAAGGATTTATTCTGCCCTTATATTACATATTCTTCTTAGTATTATTACCATTACCTGTACTAACCTTCTAAATTTAAATACCTTACCTTCAATGATTATAATCTGACCTGTAACACTATAACCAAAATTTATATATATGACATATATATACCAATATATTTTACCATATCTGCGTGCTATATCGTGGTGCAGCGAACAATTATATGCGGTGCTATTAAATTGAATGCTGATAGGTCTGCGGTTAGATCAGTTACTATTGAGACTATTTGCTTTTCATCAGATTTCAGATTACTATTGGCTTTCTTTTCGTTACTAATTCCATTATTGGTGCTTGTACTGGTATATTTTTGGCTAATATCGCGCTAATGCAGGAGGATCTATTATAGGAGCTGCCGAGGCTGTAGTCTAGTGTTGTCTCGACCGTGCGGCAAGATGGTGTATATTCCACTGGTACTCACCCACTATTTATACATTACGTTTATCATCAGTATGTAGCTAGTTACGTCACTTGGACGGTTTTTAATTGCAAATTATAGGCAGAATTCTTAATCGTACTTCCCAAGGCAGTTCACACCCGAAGGGAACACTCACTAATTCTCTATAGCGGCAAACGGGTTTTCACTCAACCAAACCTTGGGCTACACGGAGAACACAACACAGCAGAGGTTTCTCCTTAGATCCCTAGCATAAGAACTAAAAAAACCCCCCCAACAAACAACACACCAAAAACAAACAAAAAACCCAATCCAAAACCCAAAACACAAAAAAAAAAAAACCAACAAAAAAAAAAAAAAAAAAACCCCACCCACAAAACAAAAAAAAAAAAAAAAACACACCAAAAAACACACCAAAAAAAAAAAAACCCACAAGAAACAAAAAAAAAAAACACAAAAAACAAAAAAACCCCAACAACAACACCACACAACCCACCCCCCACACACACAAAACCAAACCCAACAAAACCCCACCCCTTCACCCCAACAAAACCCAAACAACCCCCACCAACTAAAAAAAAAACAAAAAAAAAAAAACCCAATCCAACAAACCCAAAAAACCCCCCCAAACAAAAAAAAAACCAAAAAACAACCCCCAATAACACCAAAAAAAAAACCAAAAAAAAAAACACCACAAAAACAACCCCACCCCAAAAAAAACAAAAAAAAAAACACAACACAAAAACCAAAAAAAAAAAAACAAAAAAAAAAAAAAACAAAAAAAACCACAAAACTCCCACACCAAAAAAATAAAAACAAAAAAAAACCACCCCCCCAAAAAAAAAAAAAAAAAAAAAAAAAAAAAAAAAAAAAAAATAAAAAAACAAAAAAAAAAACAAAAAAAAAAACAAAAAAAAAAAAAAAAACAAAAATTAAAAAAAAAAAAAAAAAATTCAAAAAAAAAAAAACAACCACCACCCCAAAAAAAAAAAAAAAAAAAAAAAAAAAAAAACACCCAAAACAAAAAAAAAAAAAAAAAAAAAAAAAAAAAAAAAGCAAAAACCCCCCCCCCCAAAAACCCCCCCCCCCCCCCAAAAACCCCAAAAAAAAAAAACAAAATAAACCCCCAAAAAAAAAAAACCCCCCAAACCCCCCAAAAAAAAAAAACAAAAAAACACAAACAACCCCCCCCCCCCCCCCAAAACAAAAAAAAAAAAAACCCCCCCCCCCCCAACAAAAAAAAACTCTTCCCATAAATCAGGAAAATTAAAAAACACCAGAGTGAAACCAAAGGAACTACATCATTTCAACAAAATAAATTACATATGGTTTTCCCTTTCGGGAAACCCCGAAGGGATTACACACGAACTAGGGAGATTACCTTGGATTCTTGGCGATCTCAGCGCCTTCGGCTTATACACTTAGTGGAGTGGCGTAATTATCATACTAAGCCAAGGAAGAGAGCTGGCTGCTGCTGCTCTCGAGTGCTCTCTCTCTCTCTATGGCTGAGGGTCTATGCCTTCTCTCACCCTCTCTCTATCTCTCGGATGTCTCTCGTGTGTGAAGAGAGCGCCCCTTTTATAGCCGTGAACGAGATGCCAGTGAGGCCCTTCGGAGCCTCCGCTTGACTGCCAGTGATGCCCTCACTTATTTATTTTACAACGTTAGCAGGCAAGCGTGTCCTATAGGGTACATGCGTTGTCCTTCTAAAATATGGATAGGCACGAGAGAAAGTGCCAGACAGGACGTTCAATCTTCAGGAACTTCGCCTTTCTTCACATGGGCGTGTTTACTTCGGTGGATGATTGGCTGCCTCCTTGGCTTCTAGATTATAGAGCAATGCACAGAGATTGCCCACACGTTGGCTTGAATCATGAACTCGGCCTTCTTCTCTGATGGTAAATATTCTGGAATTCTGAGTGCCATCAAACATTTTTTTTATAATATATGGGTGGGCTTTCCCGCCAATATGATAATATACCATATCAATATTCGGGTTGCATCAATTATCGGGGAGGTCCTCCGCCGCCCGAAAATTGATTGCAACCCGATATTGCTATGGTATATCCATCACGGATGGAGGGGAAGACCCACCCATTATACTCCTAGTGCGTGTGAACCCTTCGGGTTCCCGAAAGGGAAAACCATATGTAATTATGTGGTTGATGAAATGTATTGTAGTTTCTGTTGGTTCACTTGGTGTTTTTATTCTGAATTATGGGAAGAGTTATTATGATAGGGATTCCGAAGGAGAACATCTGCGTGGTTGTTTCTCCGGTGTAGCCCAGGAGTGGGTTGAGTGAGAACAGTTGCGGTAGGAAGTGTTCCCTTCGGGTGGTGTGGAACTTGACGGGGGAAGACGATAAGAATTCTGCTAATAAATTGCAATAAAAACCGCAACGTGAACGTAACTAGCAGACATCTAAATTGCACGTAATGATAAATATGAGGAGGACCGAGTAGGAATTCACACATGCGGAAGACCTGAAACGAACAGGACGATTATCTGGTCCCGGCGCTTCAGCTAATAGATCCTGCATATTGGTTGAGTTTTAGGGGGCAAGAAGTAGCCGTGTTAACTATCAGACACACACATATCATTGAAATAGTGGCAAATAATTTGAAGATTGCTGCAAATAGTGAAATACTTTTCTAATAGTAAGGCACCAATTATTTGCCATGTGCCAAATAGTAAGGAAATTAATCAGCAGATACTGATCAGCATCAATAGCACCGCATATAGATATTGTTCGCGCCACACGGATATAGACCGCAGAATATTGGTAAAATATATGGATATATTAATTTGTCAATATTGTGACGCCTCCCCCGGCCCGATCGTTGCACTAATCAACACTCAAATGCACCACATCAACGCCTAAGGACTCCGGGAAGATATCACAACACAACTCTAAAACATAAATAAAGGTCAATACAAGCGTTATATTACAAGCACGGGCCTTCAGAGGGCTCGATACCATAGTCTGATGGCATACACGCAGCAGCGGAAGACATCATTATCTGGTACAGATATGAAAGGAGAAACAGAAAGCTTTAGAAAGGCGGGGCAAAATAAAAAACACTACGATCCGAAGGCGCGCGTCCTCCTGCTGGGACCCTCCGAACCTACACTCCTGGTCGACAGCCAACTCGTAGCAGAAGAAGCCATCCCATGTAGGGTTAGTATTAGTAGTCGAACGTCGGCAGGGGTTAGCTGCTCAGCGGCCCGTCATCTGGTCACGACTGACTGATATGGGGAAAAGGAAAGAGAAAAAGCAACCGTGAGTACCTCTGAAGTATGCAGCAAGCAGGATTACACTACAATGCAACATTGATCAAAGGGATGGCTGTATATATGGACGGACTGCAAAATGCCAGAATAGAGAGAAGCCAGTCCTCGAAGACTAGGCATCTTCAGCGGTCTTGCAGCACTAGATAGAGAGTAGTACAAACAATCTAATGTAGCAGAGAAATAATATCAACCTCACCCAGAGATCCTTTCTCGACTCCCCGCGAGGAAAGCAATCCCAGAGCCATAAAGTCATCACCTCGTCCTGTAGATCGCCTCTCGACTCCCTCGGAGACAGCAATCCCAGAGCCCCATAGTTATACAGGTCGCATCACAGTTCCAGTTCTAGTTGTAATCGTCGGATACAACTCCGGGTCCTTTACCGAGAGCCGGCTATCGATAGAAAGTGTTTCTTCCCTGCAGGGGGCAACCAACTACCCACACGCTTCGATTTACTCCGGCCGGTACCACTTTCATTGCGGGTCAGTGCCCGATCCTCGTTCAAAAGACACATATGCACCCTAACCTACAGCTCACAGAGAGGTCCCCGCCGTTCTACATCCTAAGCGCAAGGGGGTCGTTGGCCATCGCCCCTCGCCCTTCCGGGTCGTTGACGTGCCGGCGAACCGGCCCACCACTCAGTGATGGATGACGGCCAGGACCCGGCCGCCAGTGCTGAAAACTGGATCGTCTGACAGAGCTTCTCGGCGAGCATACTGTGGCAGAAAACGCCCATACAATGCCCACGTGATGGTTTAGTGGCTATCAGACCAGAGCCTGCTCGGATCAATACCCAACGTAAGTGCGACTAGGGGCTGCGGGGTAACCGAGCAGAGACTCACGAAGATTGTGACACCCACCCGTCGGCCCCTCTCCGGACTTGCGGGCAAGGGGCTGAATGCCCGGGCCACGCCTGTATTTCACATCTCGAGCCACCATACAGGCAACCCGTCTTCACCATCACACGCGGTACCCCTCAGGGTCCGACCGCCTTTCCAAGTAACAACAGTACAGTCCCAAGATATCGCGGTGTCCATACATCAAGGGAACCGAGGTATCACCCTCGTTGGATTCATACCGATGTATCTTCAAGGCTGAAAGAGGAGGACATCAACCCTCGCTGGGTTCACAACTTGATGTTGTTGCATCGAGCGTCGTATCGCAAGTGTAGAAGAGAAGCACCCTCGATTGACCACGACCAAATAGCTTCTACTATCAGAGTTAACATCAGGAGTGCATAAAGGTTTCTCCACCCGTCGGCACTCGATAGTAACGCTGGCAGTTCTGTTTACAACTAAAGTGGGTTGTAGCGAGTGTTGGGGCCCGGTCTTCAATCCCGTTGATCGGGTCTCTGACGATCCAGCGCGGCAGGTCGAGGGATAAGGGGTACTGATAGGTCCTATACCCAGCCTGAGACTAACAGTTTAGGACTAGCAGCCGGTAAATTATTCAACAGCAAGGTTTACAATGAACAGTGCTATGCATCAGATGAAGTAACGCATCATACAGCAGCAATTCTAATGCAGCATGATAAATAGAATGGGGCGATATCGGTATGGGTCGAACAAGGGGGGGGGTTGCCTGGTTGCCCCCTCGGCGGCAAGGCAAGGTTATGTCAGTGGTGTCTTCAGGGCGCCGGAAACTGTGTCGGTACGATACGGACCGTAACTGCGTCGGGGTCTAACGAGAGAGAGAGGGGAGGAAACAGTCATAAAAAGTAGCAAACTTGAGCAACAAACAGTACACATATAATACGCAGTGCCGGTGTGTCCTAACATTGGTTGTATGTCATCTGAGGAAGGAGGAATCCATCGCGAATGATTTATTCCCGGTCAGGGCATTGTCAGACAGAGACCGGAGAGTGGAAGGTGTTGCATGTCGGATAGTTAGAGACGTGTGGGATAGACGACACACGGACCGAGTATTCAGATTCTCTCCGTCTTCTATGCAACTTTCAGTTCAAGTTTTCGATCTGAGCTACGGACTAATTTATACTGATTTATTAAAGTTTTATAGCATTTTAGGAATTATTTAAAACGTGACGAAGTCAAATGGTCACCCCAGTTCAGCGCTGGACTAGGTCAAAGTTGACAGTTCACGTCAAGGGAACCCCATGTCATAGTCAGAATTTTAACTAAAACAGGGTAGTTACGCTTAAACTAATGATTAGGTTAACTAGGTTATTAGTTTTTTAGCAAAGCAACATTAACTAACTTCAATTAACCCACTAATTAATAATTATTTATCATTTATTTTAACAACTATTTTTTTAAAAAAGGGGCACTGGGCCCCACTGGTCAGGCAGTGGCCGGACATGTCCGGGGCCATGCCATGGCCACTGGACCATGTGCCAGTCAGGGGGGCGCAGCGCCCGCGGCGTCCATGAGGCCATGCGGCGCACCGTAGTGGGGCGGGCGAGGCCGTGAGGGGCGGGGCGGTCCATGCCGCCGTGGTCCGCCGGCGCCGGGCC
The DNA here is from genome assembly GCA_011799875.1 of Thinopyrum elongatum. Classification (NCBI taxonomy): domain Eukaryota; kingdom Viridiplantae; phylum Streptophyta; class Magnoliopsida; order Poales; family Poaceae; genus Thinopyrum; species Thinopyrum elongatum. The sequence goes on along the minus strand of CM022300.1, from coordinate 477,164,181 downwards.
CGGGAAGGAGCAGGGGTCTGGAGCGGTGGCGGGCACAGACCGGGGCAAGCGAGGCGGGGTGTAGGGCGCGTCGCGGCGGGCCAGACAGGAGGCAATCGGGGCACCGCGGCCGGCGGGGCGCAGAGCACAGCCGCGCGCGCCCGAAGCGCGTTGCGCGCGCGGCGGCGCAGGGGAGAGCGACGAGCGGGCAACGGGGGGGAGCTGGGGCGGCAGCGGCCACATGGGGCTGAAGGGGGGCGACGGCGGGTGGTGGTTGGGGAGCGCTTGCGGCGCGGAGGCGCAGGGACCGGCCTGACGGTGCGGGCGCGGGGCGCGGGAGGTTGGCGTCGGCGCGGGCTCGGCGAACGGCTCCTGCTGGGGCGGTTCCGGTGGAGAAGAAGGGAAGGAACGTGCGCCGGCGCGGTGAGCGGGCCGCGCGGTCGCCGGGGTCGCGGGCGACGGTGGAGCGGCGGGCGGCGCGTGCAGTCCGGGGCACGTCGGCGGGCATGCGCTCGGAGGAGGGAGGAGGAGGGGGATCGGGGGGGTGGAGGAGTGGGGGTGTTCGTGTGGTTAGGGTTGAGGTGATGGGGGGTATTATGGCGCGGTGGCGCCGCCTGTTGGCTGACGGCCCACTGGCCGCAACGGCCAGTGGGGGGGGGCGGTTTCCCTTTTCCTTTTTTTTTATCTTATTTTCCTTTTCTGTTTTCTCTTTTTTTTTATCAAACGTACTTTTTAAAATATGAGACTTGCTCCATGTTTTACAGGGTTTCATTATCTGTACACTGCTATGAAATGGGTTCGGGGTCCATATCTTTTTGTTGAGATTTGTATATTAAATTGAACAAAGGATTAAACAGTGTTACTGTTGCTGCTGTTCCTCTGTGTTTGAGTCCTTTTACAATTCCAAACAAATGTTGCAATCATTTTTATTAAAATGCTATGGGAATATTTGCAACATGATCCCATTTTAATTTTCCAGGTTCATGCAACTTTATTTTCCACTTTCACTTAAAATTTCGGGTGTTGGTGGGATTAGGATGTTGAAAAGCATATGATGTACATGAGTTGACATTTGCATACTGTGTAATAGCTTGACTCTGGCATTATCAAAAGGGTGAATTACTGTCGTTAACCAGGGGGTGTTACAAATCTCCTATACTAACAAGAATTTCGTCCCGAAATAGAGTAAGAAGGAAAAAGTTCGGGGTATTTCGCTCGAAGTTTATCCTCGCGTCCACAAGTGTTCATCTTCAGTAGATTTGACCACTGGCCACTTTGAGGAAATGGTAACTTCTGACGGGTCCGACGTTAAGCTTCATCGAGAATGCGGATCGGATGCTCCTATAAGAGGGTATCTTGCCAATGCGAGCACCCGGATCACAGCTCGGGTGTGGAGATTCCTGGAAGAATGACGAGTTGCCGACACATGGAAGACGTCGGGATTGAGAGAATTGAGGCGGCAATTCCAATTTATACGCCAACTATCCACGCCTTTGCAAACAATGCGAAAGGACCAATAAGCGTGGAGCTAGCTTGCCGTGATTCCAAAAGCGGTGGTGCCCTTCATAGGTGTGACACGACAGAAAGCTGATCAACAGGTGATAAGTCAAAACCCATAGTGCGATATAGTGGCTCTTCTGGCGGTCCGAGCCGCCTTGAGATTTTCCCGGACAAATACGAAACTTGTTCTCGGCGGTGAATAATATCCGGGACCCACGAGCGGTCGTCTCCAAGGTTCGACCACTTCAGAGGGGTTCGACACTTACGGTTCACATAGAACGTCGAAGGGAGCCATTTTCAGCTGGCGTATTGATAGCTGGTTGTTATAAGAGAACTCGGCATACGGAGGAGAGATTCTTTCCCAACTTCTTGCCGAAAGAACGGGGCACAAACGGACAGGAAATGACACCAAGCTCGAAGAATGTCTTCAAAGCACTTGATGGACGTTCACTGGCTTGGGAGGGGGGGGTGAGTAGCGTGTGGGGTGATAAGCTGAACTCCAGGTAATATGTGTGTTCCCATAGCTGTGTGAAACTTTCCCAGAATTAGGATTAGTGAAAGACCGCCACTGTAGAACTGATCTCCTTCGGATACCGTGGAGTGAAACAATTCTGGAGATATACAACTCTGCTAACGACTAGCAGTGATCGTCTCCTTGACAGGCAGAAAGTGTTGCAAACTTTAAGAGTTGGTCGAACAACGCAAGAATTCCCCGAGCATCGTGACCCTTCTGTGACCTGGGGAAAGTCCTGTACGAAATCCATCTGAACTTATCCCATTTCCATAGAGGAATAGGAAGTGGTTGCAGAATTCCAGCTGGTTTCTGATGTTCTGCTTTAACGCGACGACACACATCACATTCAGCAACATATCGAGCAATGTCTTGCTTCATTCTAGACCACCAGTACCTTTGACGGAGATCACGATACATCTTGGTGCTACCCGGATGAATAGATAATGGTGTGTCATGTGCCTCCTTCATTACTTTGTCAGTCATGAGTCCGAAGCGAGGTACCACAATGCGGTTTCTGAAATACAAGGTTCCATCTTCAGACAGCGAGAAATCCCTGTACTTTTCAAGGTGAAGACTCTTCTTCATCAGATCAACTTCAGCATCTTTAGCTTGCGCATCCTTAACAGCTTTCTCAAGATCTGGTTGTATCACAAGGTTATTAAGAGATCCCTGTGGAACAATACGCAGATTTAGCTTGCATAGTTCTTCAAAAAGACGAGGTTGAGCTCGCCTAACCATGAGGTTGTCGCAATAGGACTTGCGGCTTAAGGCATCTGCCATCACGTTAGCCTTGCCAGGGGTATAGGAAATACCCAAATCATAGTCCGCAATGGCCTCCATCCATCTTTGCTGACGGAGGTTTAGAGAAGGTTGAGTGAACAAGTACTTCAGGCTTTTATGATCCGTGTATATCTCGCAACGATTACCGAGGAGGTAACGTCGCCATAACTGTAGTGCATAGATGACAGCAGCTAGTTCTAGATCATGTACAGGATAATTCTCTTCATGTGGGCGCAACTGACGAGAGCCATAAGCAATCACTTTACGCTCTTGCATTAGGACACAGCCTAATCCTTCACAGGATGCGTCACAATAGATCACAAAGTCTTTGCGGGTATCTGGAGGAGATAGTACTGGGGTATTGTAACGGATTGACATCTGCCCCAGTGGATAAAGAATGTACTCTGGATGTATCCCTGCTCGAACAGCTGGTAGCTGCGTCGCAGGGTGTGGTGGAAACAAACGATCCATCTGAAACAGAGGAAACTCATGATTGTCAAAAGACAAGGAGAAGTATAACCGATCTCGGAGAGAAAGGTTAAACAAAACAATGGAAAGGAAAATGATTATCAGACTAATCAGATCAATGTCAGGGAAATCGCACAGATATCCAGCTCTCCGGGTGGACGAGAATTACGAGATCCTAAGTGTCGGCGTTAGTAAACTTTAGTTAACCCAAAAGGAAGAGATATCAGAGTCCCAGAGCAAAGGTCGAGGAGTTAAAGATCCTAATACCACCCAATTGGCGACGTGGGCCCGTAAGCCACACAGCCAAGTTAGTAAAACAGTTTTCCGGTTTCTAGACTCAACTTCGGCCAAGGAGTTGGAAAGGGGGTTCCTACAGGCAGTCGGCTCTGATACCAACTTGTGACGCCCCCGGCCCGATCGTGCACTAATCATACACGCAAATGCACACGATCAAGCCTAAGGACTCACGGGAAGATATCACAACACAACTCTAAAACATAAATAAAGTCATACAAGCTTTATATTACAAGCCAGGGCCTCGAGGGCTCGAATACATAGCTTGATGGCATACAAGCGTCAGCGGAAGCATCAGTTATCTGAGTACAGATATGAAAGAGAAACAGAAAGGCCTTTAGAAAGGCGGGGCAAAATAAAACACTACGATCGAAAGGCGCAGGCCTCCTGCCTGGGACCCTCCGAACCTACTCCTGGTCGACAGCCAACTCGTAGCAGAAGCCATCCTCGGGGTAGTAGTAGTAGTCGAACGTCGGCAGGGGTAGCTGTCTCAGCGGCTCCGTCATCTGGTCACGACGAACTGATATGGGGGAAAAAGGAAAGAAAAGCAACCGTGAGTACTCTGAAGTACTCAGCAAGCAAGGATCTACACTACATATGCAACATTATCAAAGGGAGGCTGTATATGTGGACTGGGCTGCAGAAATGCCAGAATAGAGAGAAGCCTAGTCCTATCGAAGACTAGCATCTTCAGCGGTCTTGCAGCACTAGAAGAGAGTAGTACAATACAATATAATGTAGCAGAAATAATATCAACCTCACCCAGAGATCCTTTCTCGACTCCCTGCGAGAAAGCAATCCCAGAGCCATAAAGTCATCAACCTCGTCCTGAGATCCCTTCTCGACTCCCTGCGAGAAGCAATCCCAGAGCCGCATAGTATACAGGTCTCATCACAGGTATCCAGTTCTAGTTGTATCGATCGGGATACAACTCCGAGTGTCCTTTACCGTAGGACCGGCTATCGATAGAAGTGTTCTTCCCTGCAGGGGTGCACCAACTTACCCAACACGCTCGATTAACTCCGGCCGGACACACTTTCCTGGGTCGTGCCCGACCTCGGTCAAACGACACATCGCAACCCTACCTACAGCTCAGCAGAGAGGTCCCCGCCGGTCTACATCCTAAGCGCAAGGGGGTCTTGGCCATCGCCCCTCGCCCTTCGGGTCGTTGCGTGCCGGGCGAACCAGGCTCCACCCCTCAGGATGGTGCCGGCCCAGCCCGGCCGCAGTGCTGAACTGGACGTCTGACAGAGCTTTCGGCTGATGCATACGATGCAGAACGCCCATACTATGCCCACGTGATGGTTAGTGCTATCAGACCAGAGGCCTGCTCGGATCAAATATCCAAATCGTAAGTGGACTAGGGGCTTGCGGTAACGAGCAGAGACTCACGAAAGATGTGACCCCGTCGCCCCGTCTCGAGGACTTGCGGCAAGGGCCATGAATGCCCGGCCACGCCTCGTATTCAACACTCGGGCACCATACAGGCAACCCGTCTTCACATCACACGCGGGTACCCCTCAGGGTCGACCCGCCTTTCCAAGTAACAACAGTACAGTCCAAGTATCCGTGTGTCCATAACATCAAGGGAATCTGAGGTATCACCCTCGTTGGATTCCTACCGATGTATCTATCAAGGTGAACGTAGGAGGAATCACCCTCGCTGGGTTCACACTTGATGTGTTGCACGACAGCGTCGTATCGGAAGTGGAGAAGGAGGAATCACCCTCGATGACCACGACCAAATAGCTTCTCTACAGAGTTAACATCAGGAGTGCTATAAGAGGTTTCACCCTCGGCACTCGATAGTAACGCTGCAGTGTCGTTACAACTAAAGGGGGTGATGTGCGGTGTTGGGGCCTGGTCTTCAATCCCGTTGATCGGGTCTTCTGACGATCCAGCGCGGCAGTCGGGATAAGTGGGGTCACTGATAGGTCTCTACCCAGCCTAGACTAAACAGTTTAGGATATGCAGGTAATTATCAACAGCAGGTTACAATGAACAGGCTATGCATCAGAATAGGTAAAGCAGCAGCAGCAGCAGCAATTCTAATGCAAGCATGAGAAATAGAATGGGCGATATCGGGATGATCAAAAGGGGGGGGGCTTGCCTGGTTGCTCGGCGGCAAGGGCAAGGTTGTCAGTGGTGTCTTCGGGCTCCGGAACTGTGTCGGTACCGGAAACTGCGTCGGGGTCTAACGAGAGAGAAGAGGGGGAGGAAACAGTATAAATATAGAGCAAACTTGAGCAACACAAAGTACGACATGATAATACGCAGTGCCAGGTGTGTCCTAACATATGGTTGTATGTCACTGAGGAAGGAGGAATCCATCCGGGAATGTTTTCCCGGTTCCGGGCATTTGTCAGACAGATGACCGGAGAGGAACGGTTGCATGTTCGGATAGTTAGAGACGTGTGGCGGACAAACGGACCGCGTATTCAGATTCGTCTCGTCGTTCTGAGCAACTTTCATGTTCAAAGTTTTTCGATCTGAGCTGCGGATTAATTTATATGATTTATTAAAGTTTTATAGCATTTTAGGAATTATTTAAAACGTTGACTAAGTCAAATGGTCCAGTCAGCGCTGACTAGGTCAAAGTTGACCAGTCAACTGGGTCAAGGGGACCCACATGTCATAGTCATAATTTAACTAAAACAAGGTTAGTTAGCTTAACTAGATGATTAGGTTAACTAGGTTTAATTAGTTTAGCAAAGCAGAATTAATTAACTTAATTAACCCACTAATTAATTAATTATTTATATTATTTTAAACTATTTTTTTAAAAAAGGGGCACTGGGCCCCACTGGTCAGGCAGTGGCCGGACATGTCCGGGGCCACTGCCATGGCCACTGGACAATGTCCAGCAGGGGAGGGGCAGCGCCCGCGGCGCCAGAGGCCAGGCGGCGCCCGTAGGGCGGGCGAGGCCGTGAGGGGGCGGGGCGGCCAGGCCGCCGGTGGTCGCGGCCGGCGCCGGAGGCAGGGGCGGAGCGGTGGCGGGCACGAGCGGGGCAGGCGAGGCGGGGGTGAGCGCGTGCGCGGGCCAGAGGAGGCAAGCGGGCACCGCGACCGGGCGGCGGCCAGAGCACGCCGAGGCGCGCCCGAGCGCGCGCGCGCGGCGGGGCGCAGGGGAGAGCGACGAGCGGGCAATGGGGGGGAAGAGTGGGGCGGCGAGCGGCTCACATGGGGCTGAATGAAGAAGGGGAGCGGCGGTGGTGGTGGCGGAGGCCGTTGAGGACGGCGGGGGAGGCCGGCCGACGGTGCGGGGCCGCGGGGCGCCGGAGGGTGGGCGTCGGGCTTGCGGGTCGGGAACGGTCCTGTGGGGCGGTCCGGTGGAGAAGAAGGAACGAGGAAGGAGCGACGGCCGGTCGAGGAGCGGGCCAGGGCGGGTGCGGGCGGGGTAGCCGGAGAGGTGAGGTGGTGGAGCGGGGGCGGGCGCGGCGTCGGGCAGCGCCGTCAGGCGCGCGGGCGAGAGGAGGAGGGGGGATGGGGGGGGGGGGGAGAGTGGGGTGTTCGGGGGTTAGGTTTGAGGTGAGGGGGGTTATGGGCGCTGGTGGGCCGGCCTGTTGGCCTGCCGGCCCAGCTGGGCCACGGCCCCAGTGGGGGGGGGGGGGTTTCCTTTTTCCTTTTTTTTAATATTTTTTTCCTTTTCTGTTTTCTCTTTTTTTTATTCCAAAAGACTTTTGTAAAATATGAGACTTGCTCATTATTACAGTGCATTATCTGTCACTGCTAGAAATTGGTTTGGGGTCCATATCTTTTTGTTTGGATTTTATTTAAATTGAAAAAGGATTAAACAGTGTTATGTTGCTGCTGTTCCTTGTTGTTTGAGTCCTTTTACAATTCCAACAAATGTTGCAATCATTTTTATAAATGCTATGGGAATATTTGCAACATGATGCACATTTTAATTTTCAGGTTCAGGCAACTTTTATTTTCCACTTTCACTTAAATTTGGGTTTTGACTTAGGAGTTGAAAAGCAATATGATGTAAATGATGATCATGCACTGTTAATCATGCTGACTTGGCATTATCAAAAGGGTGATTACTGTAGTTAACCATTGGGGGTGTTACAAATATTCTGCGGTCTATATCAGTGTGCGCGAACAATATATATATGCGGTGCTATTTGATGCTGATCAGTATCTGCGGTTAATATTCAGCTTACTATTTGGCACTATGCAAATAATTGGTGCCTTGCTATTTAAAAAAGTATTTCACTATTTGCAGCAATATTCAATTCTTTGCCACTATTTCAATGATATGCGTGTGTCTGATAGTTAACACGGCTAATTCTTGCTTAACTTCAACCAATATGCAGGATCTATTAGCTGGCTGCCGGGACCAGATATTCGTCCTGTTCGTTCTTCGCATGTTGTGAAATTCCTACTCGGTACTCACCATATTTATCATTACGTTGCATCAGATGTAGCTAGTTACGTTCACTTGACGGTTTTAATTGCAAATTTATTAGGCATAATTCTTATCGTCTTCCCAGGCAGTTCCACCCGAAGGGAACACTTCTCTACGGCAACGGGTTCTCACTCAACGCCAACTCTGGGCTACACGGAGAACAAACACGCAGAGGTTTCTCCTATAGGATCCCTAGCATAAGAACTCTTCCCATAAATTCAGAAATAAAAACACCAAGTGAAACCAAAGAAACTACATCATTTCAACAACATAATTTATATATGGTTTTCCCTTTCGGGAAACCCCGAAGGGATTACACACGAACTAGGAGATTACCTTGATATTCCTGGCGATCTCAGCGCCTTCTTGGCTATACAACTTAGTGGAGTGGCTAATCTACTAAGGGAAAGGAGAGCTGGCTCTTGCTTGAGGGCTGAGTGCTCTCTCTCAGGCTTGAGTGCTCTCTGCCTCTGTCTCTCTCTCTCTGTCTGTCTCTACGTCTGTCTGTCTTCCTGTCTGTGAAGAGAGCGCCTCCTTTTATAGCCGCGAAACGGCTGCCAGTGAAGCCTTCGGGAGCCTCCGCTCGACTGCCAGTGATGCCCTCACTTATTTATTTTACATACGGTAGCATGCACGCGTGTCCTACTAGGGTACATGCTTGTCCTTCTAAAATATGGATAGGCACGAGAGAAAGTGCCCGACAGACTTCAATCTTCAGGAATCTTCGCCTTTCTTCACATGCGCGTTGTCTCCCGGTGGATGATTGGCTTGCCTCCAGTGTCTTCTAATTATATGAGCAATGCACAGAGATTGCTCACACCGTTGGCTTGAATCCTGAACTCTGCCTTCTTCTCTGATGCAAATATTCTGGAATCTGATGCATCAAACATTTTTTTTAATATATGGGTGGGTCTTCCCCGCCAATATGATTGATATACCATATCAATATTCGGGTTGCATCAATATTCGGGGATGTCCTCCGCGCCCGAAAAATTGATAGCAATATCAATTCAAGTATATAGTCTATTGGTTTATTCAGGCTGCCCATGTCCAGCGATGTCTAACATAGGATCATCGTCAGACAAATTGAAATTATATTTTCAATTACATTCTTTCTTTATTTCTTCAACTATATCTTGTCTTAAATCCTTTAATATTTCTTCTTTCAATTCTTCCTTCCATACTTTTGACATATCTTCCCATTTTTCTTCTATTTTCATATCTATATATTCTCCATCCAAAGGATCCACTCCTTTGATGATGCATTCTTTATATGTTTGATATTTTGGAGAGATATCTTCTTTTTCATATTCTCCGCATCATTTCTCGATAATTGAAATAACAACTATTCATTATCTTTGCCCAATTCAAGGCATAATTGACTTTATCATATGTTATTTCTTCCAATGTCATATGTATTCCAGATTTACTTCTATCGAACATAATATTTGTTGGTCTTGGTATATTTTTGTTCACCATATTAGAATATTCTGTAAGACTATTGAGATTAGATAGCATGTATCCTTTCCTTTTTCTTTCAAGTATATTCATATTATCCAATATGCATCTTTGGAGCTCATCAACATGGATATGATTCTTTGGTTTGAAATTGAATGTATTTGGTGGAAATATCTTTATACTATTATTATTTCGAAATATGCAGCATTCACTTCCACCTGCGAATGTACTTTTCTTCATATCTGTAAATAGGATATGTCAGATAGAATATTATTCTTTAATATGCTCACTAAGGCGAGCTATGTGGCCTCCTGTCTAAAGCCAAAATCAATATGGAGACAGGAAATAGAGTTTGAACCAGAAGAAAAAATATTATCTAGTATCGAAATCTAGAAATAGGATGATTATACTAGAG
>CM022300.1:477128807-477146412 GCA_011799875.1 Thinopyrum elongatum | reverse complement strand
CTACTGGGTGCGTTAAAACACTTAGCTCTACTTCTCTAGATATTCTATATAAACTACTCTTGCTTTCAAACAAACCCATATGATAAACTTGCTGTGGTTTTATTTTTCTTAGAGTATATTTTTGATATCTTTCTAAATCTTTTTGCAAATCTATAACTTCTTCTATGCTATCAACATCATCAGCTTTGCATGATAATCTATGCTTCATTGCAAGAGGCTTAGAGTCTTGTCTTATTACCTGGAGGAATTTGTCTCTTCTGGAGATGCTGTTAGGTACATCCATCTTTCTGAATTAATATTTCTTGATGAAGATACTATTCCAGATGAGGATAACACAATATCTTTGTTGCTTTGAACACTATTTAGCTTTTCCAAAACTCGGATTAGAAGCTGGAGGATAGTGTTATTCTGGCTTATTATAATTTTAGAGTCTTCTTTTGGTGAGTCGTGATCAGAAAATCCGACAGGGGGTGACAAATGTATAGCAACTTCGTTTAAAGCTTTGCTATATTCGTTCATATAACTAAGAGAGGATAAGAGTTTTTACCTCTTGAACTAACCTTTTTATTTCAGGAATGTCTTGACTTGATTCAAAGCGTGACGACGAGTCTTTACCTTTACAAAGATAACGGCCTATTGACAACACTTCTTCTTTAATATAGTCGTTATTCTTGCAAATAATATTCTGTCTTGCTTTTGCTTCTTCAAGTTTATGAAGAATGATATCTATTTTATTATTTAACCCGGAGCACTTGTCTGCGAGTTTTTGATATTCTTTGAATATGCTTTCAAATTTTTGCTCAAGTACATCTTGCCTTTTTCCCCAAGATATGTAAAAATTATATATCAAATCGACCTGTGACGACCCCGGTTCAATCGTACACTAGTCATACACGCAAACGTGTACGATCAAGCCCAGGGACTCACGGGAAGATATCACAACACAACTCTAAACACAAATAAACGGAGGTCCACAATATTACAGACCAGGGATCCGAAGATCCGAATACATAAGTCAGTCATACAAATAATATCTGGGTACATACATAGTTAGACAAGTTCTGCCTTAAGAAGGCTAGCACAAACAGCGACACTAGATCGAAAGGCGTTGGCCTCCTGCCTGGGAGCCTCCGATCCTACTCCTGGTCAGCTGGCTCGATCCAGTAGTACGTGCCCTCTGGACCCGCCTGGTAGTAGGCTCCGGTGGTGGCGTCTGGCTCCTGGACTCCATCGTCTGGTGTATCATCAAGGTGGGGTATATGGGGGAAAAGAGAAAATAAAGCAACCGTGAGTACTCATCCGAAGTACTCAGCAAGCAAGGATCTATACTACATATGCAACATTATCAATGGAGAAAAAGGCTGTATATGTGGACTGGGCTGCAGAAATGCCAGAATAGAGAGAAAGGCCTAGTCCTATCGAAGACTAGCATCTTCAAACATCTTCTCAAAGCCATCATCTTGCAGCAGTAGAAGAGAGTAGAATAGCATTTTATTTAGCAAACATGTTGAAGTACAGCTCAAAGATCCTTTCTCGACTCCCAGCGAGAAAGTAATCCCGAAGCTTCAATTAAGTAACAAGTATCCAGTTAAGTAGTAGATCGGGATACACAAACTGAGCGTCCTTTACCGTAGGACCGGCTATCGATAGAAGATTCATCCCTGCAGGGGTGCACTACTGTTACCCAACACGCTCGATCAACTCTGGCCGGACATACTTGCTGGGTAATGCCCGTCCTCGGAAGATCAACACGAAGCAGCGCTCTACCTAGGCTCAGCAGAGAGGTCAGCACGCCGGACTAACCTATGCACCCAGGGGTCTCGGGCCATCGCCCTGGGCACCCTGCGCGTTGCGTGGCTGGCCGGGGTGCAGGCGCGACACTGAACTCGCCAGTGAAGTATCCAGCCCAATCCCGACGATCAGCCCGCACGGTGAATCGTGACGTCTGATAAGCTTTCGGCGAAACGTACATCGCAGAGGGCCCCATAACCATTATCCCGCGTGGTGGTAGTGCGTATAGGGCACGTCGACCCACTCAGATCACACACCCAAATCCAATAGGCTCAATTAGTATCAAGCGGAGACAATCAGAGTCTCTGATGCTCCGCCACAATGCCACACTCGAGTGCCCTTCCGGCACACCCGAAATCATAGATCCCCAGCGGGTACCCACCAGGGTGGACCCGCCTGTGAAAAAGGTCAAGTAACTGTGTGGTCATATTCATCAGGGTGAACGTATGAGGTATCACCCTCGAGGTTCACACTGAGGGGTTGCACGACAGAGTCGTATCGGACATGGAGAAGGAGGAATCACCCTCGATGACCACGACCGTACAGCTATGCTGCAGAGTATTCATCAGGAGTGCGTTACGAGGTATCACCCTCGGCACTCGATAGTTACTATGCAGAGTCGTACAACTAAGGGGGGTGTGAAGTGAGGCGTCTGTCTCTGATCGACGATCACGTTGATCGAGTCGTCGATGAACAAGCAGGGGCGACAAAGTAAGGTGGTGGGGTCACAGATGGTTCATACCAACCTATACTAAATAGTTTATCATAGGCAGGTAAGGTAGCAATGAACAGGTTACAACAGCAGGCTATGCATCAGAATAGGAGCATACATTAACAGTAGCGAAATCTAATGCAAGCAGGAGAATAGAATGGGCGATATCTGGAATGCTCAAGGGGGGGGCTTGCCTGGTTGCTCTGGCAAGAGAGGGAGGTCGTCAACGGGCTGCTCGTCGGTAGAGTAGTCGTAACCTGGTGCAGCGTCGTCGGTCTCGGCGTCTATCGAGAGAGAAGGAGGGGGAGAGAAACAATAAATTTCACGGCAATAATGCAAACAATATGTATGGCATGCCTAAATGATATGCCGGGGTGTTCTACTGCCTAACTAAATGATTTAGTTAATTTAGGAATTTATTCGGATTTATTTAATTAGGGTTGGACACTATTCATTTATCGAAATCGGTCTAATTGTTCAACGTTCTTATAGTTGCGGGCATCTGACGGGAATACAGAGGACGTATCCGGGTTCGTATCGTCGTTCTGAGCAAGTTTCATGTATAAAATATTTTCATCGGAGTTACGGTTTATTTAATATGATTTTCTAAAGTTTTTATTAATTTCTGAAATTTAATTAATTATTTAATTCAACATTATCCGAAACAGTGATTGATGATGACATCAGCATGACCTCATGCTGATGTCAGCGGTTAATTAAGTTAATTACTAATTACTGTTTAATTAACACTAATTAGTTAATTAGATTAACCTAATCAGGATTAATTAACTAATTAATTAACTAATTAATTAATTAATTATTTTAATTATTTATTTTTATTTCTTTTTCTTTTAAAACATTTTTGGGGGTGGGCCCCCTTTGTCATAGGCCCAGAGGGGCGGGGCCCACTCGTCAGTGGCCCATGCGGCCACACGGGGCGGGCGTGGGCGCAGCCCGAGCGGGAGCGTCCCCGGGACGCTGGGCACGCCCGACGCACGCCGGCGCAGGCGGCCAAGGCCAAGGGAGGCGGCGGGGTGAAGGGTGCGGGCGAGCGCGGAGCTCCAGAGGCGCGGGCGCGCATGGAGATGGCGAGCCCGGGCGCGATGCGGTGGACGCAGAGGCGGGGCCGCGGTGCGAGGCTCGGGCGCGGCGAACGGGACAGCGCGGGAGGCGGGATGGCGCGACGCGGCGGCTCCGACGAGTGGTAGCGAGGGAGGCGAGGCCTAGCAGGGCAGCAGCAGCAGCAGCGAGGAGCATGGGGGGGGGCGCGGCGAGGCGCCGTAGCAGCAGCTGCAGCAGAGCACCGGGGGGGGAAGGAGAAGCGCGGGGTGAGGGGAACCGGAGCGGGGCGAGGAGCAGGGGCCGGGCGCGGTGAGCGTGGCCAGGTCGTGGCGGCGAGGGGGGGGGGGGCTGGGCGGTGAGAACTCGGAGGTTATTACTTGGGAGGCAGATGTTCAAAGTTTATCTTTTAGGTGTCTGAAAGCTTTCTTGACATTTTTACTGTCTCACGTCAATTTAACACCTTGGAAGCCGATATGTCAATGGTTTATTTGACGAACATCTTGGAAAGTTCTCAACGATCGACGGCAATAACGAGAAGTCCGAGAAAACTTCTGCGTTGCTTAGGAGCATTCTTTGGGGAGTCCAGTACGAAATAGCCCTGACCTCTTTCGTGGTTCACGTGCAAAATCCCCCCCCATCCTTGAAATCAATTCGTCAAGTAAGTTAATTCAGAGGAAGCCAAATTCGATTTGGAATACTTGGCATACAACGGTGTTCCCGGAGCCTTTCTGAACACAAGGCAGAGATGTTCACATGTTCCGCTTGTATTCTTAGATAGCCCAGAAATATCATCCTAGATATAACCAAGACTGATTTCGTCGAGTAATCCATGAAGATGATATTTCAGTTCATCTCGAGAGCATCGGGGGTAGCTGGGTGGAGGGGAGGCATTTCGTTAGGGGGCCAAATGACATGACGGTGTTGTCATACATAGTATTCCTAACGGAGTGACCGAATGCATTCTTGGGAATGTCCTCTTCACGGACACGATCTGGTGATAACCAAACCTCAAAGTCGAGTTTAGGAGAGAGACACCGATGACATCCGGGCAAGTGTGATTCATAAGATCAATTGATACGGGGCATGGGTATTTATTCTGGATTGTGGCTTTGTTAAATTGGGCCGGTAAGCCTGAACCAATCGGGTTAGTTCCATCCTTCTTTTCTTACGAAGATGAAAGGTGCTCCCCAGTCAGAGGACTGTGTGGATGAAACCACTCTTAAGTGACTTGTCGATTTCTCTTCCTTAAGCTCAAGAGGTGATGCGGAGCATTTATAAGGTCGTTTGGCAATAGGAATGCAGGCTTCAAGTCGAGACGCACTCGACCGCTCTCTAAATCTAATCCGGGGTATTGCTTGAATTTCTTCTGGACACGTCTTGAAAATCTCGAAACGACCTGTACGTTCTGATCCCTTCCGAGATGTGAAGGCGTTCAAGCATTCATAACATTACCTTCAGCTTCAGCGTCTCGAGTAATTCGGGCAGTGTAGTTTCACTATCTCATCGGAGGGGTGAGAAGTTTGATAATTTTCTTGGCAACAATTGATCGAAGCTGTGACTTTCAAACCATCCCATTTCCTAGTATGAGGTCTATGGTGGAAGACTTCAGGATAATAGGGGAAGCTAAGGAATCAAATTTCCTCGATTTCAACATGGACTTTTTGTCCATCCATAGTAGTTTTGACATTGGCCTCCAGGGGTACGACAACTATGGCAGGTTTCATCTTTTGAATGCGGAATGTCATGAGATAATGCAAAGTCTTCAGACATGATGAATGCGATGCTCCGGAATCAAATAATACAGAAGCAGGTACTGAGTTAACAAAAGGGCCCATCACGTAGCAGTTGATCCTGTACTTCTTCAATGTCAATGTTGTAAGTCCTGACCATGACCACGTGAACAACCCCGTATTATAGTTGCGGGGTCTTATTGTTGCCACGGCCAGATCACGCCAGCCGAGGAAAATCTAACTGATTCTGAGTCTGGCGGCAGGTCTTTACCTGGTGGCCTGGGTTTGCCGTGCACTATGAAACACAACCATCTTCAGGCCGAAGCGGGGCATTGTTCTGAATAGCTTGATAGCCTTTGACGGCCTCGGTGGTGGAGGAAGGCGACGGGTTCGCATTGTTTCTTTTGGCCGCATAGGTATGGTGACTGAACGCTTGTTTGGGAATCCAAACTGCCAAACTCTACGCTTTTTCTTCGGGTGCTGAGGTGGAGCCCGAAGATGAGCAAGCATAACGAAGCGCTTTCTGCGAGTCCTTTTGTTCCATCAGCGGGGGGGGAGGTATACTCAGAGGGGGGAACAAAAGGCGGAAGAGAATAGCTTTGGGTTCCCACTACGAATGTTTGAGATAAGGTCAGATAAATAAAACAAGGTGGGTCTTGAGCGTGGGGGAAACCTGTAGAGCAAGCTTGTCAAGGGAAGGGTGGAGTCCTTAGTGCGAAGGAGACTTCGTCACATGTTCGACACGGGGGAGAGAGTACAATCTGTGGAGGCGGGATCAAACGAGGGATGGGTGCGTGTGCTTCAGCATAGTCGAGAACGATAGGAAGATAAACATCTAACAAAACCATAAATGAAGTCCCAGGGGCGGTTGAGATGGGGACGAGGGATGTGCGGAGGGGGGGCGATTTTAAGTTGCCCAGATGAGTGATGTTTGCGATACGTGGGTGTCCCTTGCAGGCTTTGGCCCATATTGTGCGGTGGGGGGAGATAAAAAAAAAAATATGAGCGGAGAAGGTAGTACATGTGAACGGGGAGTGGTACGGTATAGTGAGGCAGCACATGTGTAGCGGGGTCTACCAGTGATGACTGTTTGGTCCAGAAAAGGCGGGACTTAATTGAAAACAGGGATGTAGAGGAGGAGAAGCGCGTTTATGGTTTGGTGGTGCACGGCCATTGATCGGCCCCCGGGGGCCTGTAAGAATGACATGAGGGGGTGGGGGCCCGGGTCGCGAAAGGTTGCTACAAAGGTTTGGCGGGGGCGGGACATAGCATACAGGAGGCCAGGACGGTAAGCAGAGGAAGAAGTAAGGGAAAGGGGAGAGGGGGGGGAGAGAGGTGGTAGGAAAAAAAAGAAAAGGTGGGTATGATACGGGCAAGAGAGTGAGGGTCGAGAATGGAGCCATAGTACTGGAAGGGCAGTGGCGGTGCGAGAGTTCAGAAGGCAGGGCTTGAGGATCTCGCGGATAAGTTGCGAATGCTGTCGAAAAAAAAACGTTGGGTATATAAGTGACAAAAAAAAATCTCGCGAAACTCTTCAAAGTTTACTGAGCGTTTCTGGGTTTCTGGTTGATTCTATGCGGAAACTGAGCCATGTCCAACCTAAACTGGCGGTTAAGCTCTAACTGTTGCCCTCATAGGAGCTACCATAATAGTCCCTGGCGGTGGTGGACGTTCAAGCGTGAACCGACCACGACCACGACCCCGGGTCTATAACCATCCTGCTACATTATCAACAGGGGTGTTTAGTAAAAGCAATTGCGAGTGTTTAGCGACAAGTATGATGGACACGCAATACGCTTAGCAGTGTAATAGATACATAACAGTAGTCCCGATTACGACATACAGATCCATACACAAGAATCGGTACATGGTCGGACAGCATATCATCGCAAATTAGAAAGCTAGACATACTAGTCGGCTCTCAGGCAATGCGGTAGGATTACACAAACATACATAGCAAAGGCTTACATCAACTTGGAGAAAACCACGTAAACGGGGTAACTGCGAGTGCGGACGAACGAAATATTCTCGCCGTAAGGATCCCGGTGCTCCTATTTCACTCTGATGCAGACCCGGTCTCGAACGTAGAAGGAGGTTCCACGTGTAGTGTGTGACCTCCAACACCATGCCAGTCAATACCAGCAACATATCTGAGTCCTGCCGGGTAGGAGTTCTTGCGGATGTACCAGCCCTTCACGAACCCAGCGGGCATCAACTGCGTCATAGCATCGTAGAGACTGCTCGAGTGGCAACCAATCGACGGCAGAGCCCGAACAGTGCGATCCACAAGCCTTAGTGGCACTGACATAAACGCGGTGGGTCATATCGGCGAGGCTCGTACGGGGTCCAGATAGCTGTGTAAGTTCCGGTAGCATCTCCGCAGGGGCATACGGAATGATCGGAACTAGAGTCATCCAAGATATCCGAACTGTCTCGAAGCGTGCGACAAGCAGAGTAGGGCGTCATCAAATGTACTGGCCATCTCAATTCGTCGACGACGCCTATAGACCGTGGAAAAGGTCACTCGTGTCTGAGTCATTTGTTCCTGCCGATCATAGATCGAACATCAATCCTGGTACTGCTCCTCGATTAAACTCGCGGTAATCCTCGTAACCATTGTACTCGGGTACCACATCGGTAGCAAAAGTCTGGTCATGAAGCTATCAGATAGCTGGAAACCCAGGGTAATACGGCCCACGTGGAAGCACAAGCGGTGTCGTAGGACGCGGTGGAACAAACGGTCCCCATCTGAAAACAGAGGAAATTTAGATTGTCAAATGTACAATGAGAGTTTAACACAACTCGGAGAGAAGGTTAAACAAACAATGGAAAGGAAAGGATTATCAGACTAATCGAAGATCAAACGACAGGGAAATCGAAGATATCCAGCTCTCCCGGTAGCCGGGATTAAAACGAGATCCTAATGTCGGCGTTTATAAATTTATTTCAACCCGAATAGAAGAGATCATTGGTGGAGTCCCAGAGTAATAACAAGGAATAAAAGATTCCTAATACCACCATTGGCGGACGTGGGCTCTCGTAAGCCACACAGCCCGCAAGTTAGTAATTTAGTTTTTTTTTAGTTTTTCGGTTTCTCCTAGCTACTTCGGCCAGGAATTTGGAGGGGGGCTTCCTACAGGCAGTCGGCTCTGATACCAACTTGTGAACGACGCCCCCGGTTCAATCGTACACTAGTCCAACACGCACGTGTACGATCAAGCCCAGGGGACTCCACGGGAGATTACAACACAACCTACACACAAATAAACGGAGGTCCACATATTACACGACCAGGGATCGAAGATCCGAATACAATAAGTCAGTCATACAAATATTCTTGGTACAGACATAGTTAGAAATTCTGCCTTAAAGGCTGGCACAAACAGCGACACTAGATCGAAAAGGCGTTGGCCTCTGCCTTGGGATGCCTCCGATCCTACTCCTTGGTCAGCTGGCTCGATCCAGTAAGTACTTGCCCTCTGGACCCCCCCTGGTAGTAGGCCCGGTGGTGGCTCTGGCTCCTGGGACTCATCGTCTGGTGTAGCATCATCAAGTGGGGTATATGGTGGAAAGAGAAATAAGCAACCTTGAGACTCATATCCGAAGTACTCACAAGCAAGGCCTATACTACATATTCAACATTATCAATTGAGAAGAGGCTGTATATGTGCCCTGGGCGCAGAAATGCCAAATAGAGAGAAAGGAGGCCCTAGTCTAATCGAAGACTACATCTTCAAACACTATCCTCAAAGCCATATCTTGCAGTCTGCCGGCTGGGCTTCGGCCCAGTTGGGCCGGGGGGGGGGGTGTTGCTCTTTTTTCCTTTTCTGTTTCTTTTTCCTTTTCTTTATTCTCTTTTCTCCACTGTTAAATGTTTAGGCCCCAAATGGTTTTTGTAAAAAGTGTGACCTATTTCATAAATACCAGTGCATTATTCCCTAACACCTAAAATTAGTTTGGGCAAAACATAATTCCATATTTATTTCAGATTTAATAAATGGTTATTAAATATTACCTTTATCCACTGTTTGAGGTTGTTCGAGTCACTTATCCAATTCCAATGATGTTGGTTTCAATTTTAGAATAGCCTCTGGAATATTTGTTATTTATCTGACATTTTAGCTCCTATGTTGGACAACTTTCATATTCCACTTTCATTTAAACATGAATTTGACTTAGGAGTTGAAATGCAATGTGATGCTAATGATGATTATGCACTGTTGATCATGCTAACATATCATTATCAAAAGTGATTACTGTTGCTAATCACCGGGGGTGTTACAACTCTCCTCATCTATTAAGAATTCTCGTCCCGAGAATTAAGAGGAAGACTGAAAGAAAGAGGGGTATTCTTCGCGAAGACGATCCTCGCGTTCCCAAGTGGCTTCATCTTCAGAATGATTTGACCACTGAACCTTGAGGAACTTGATTGACTTTTGACGTGTTCGACGCTCAGCTTGATCAAGAATACGGATGGGATATTCTGGATATGACAGATCTTCCCGTAATTCAAGCACTTCATGATCCACAGCTCGAATAGGATCCTTGAAGCAGCGGCGGAGTTGGGATACATGAAAGACGTCATGTACTTGAGAAAGGTTTGGCGGCAATTGCAACTGATATGCCACTTCTCCTCGATGGGCAAGAATACGGAACGGGCCAATGTAGCGAGGGGCTAACTTGCCTTTGATTCCGAACCGATGAGTGCCTTTCAACGGAGTGACGCGGAGGTAAGCTTGCTCGCCAGGTTGATAGACTATTTCCTGGTGCTTTCGGTCATAGTTGCTCTTCTGATGAGACTGAGCAGCTTTCAAATGTTCACGAACAATACGGACTTGTTCTTCAGCTTGCCGAATAATGTCCGGTCCGACGAGTGAGCGTTCCCCAGTTTTTGACCAATTCAGAGGGGTTCGACACTTACGACCGTATAGAACTTCAAACGGTGCCATCTTCAGACTAGCTTGATAGCTATTGTTGTAAGAGAATTCGGCATACGGGAGAGATTCCTCCCATTTCTTACCGAGGGAGATGACGCAAGCTCGAAGCATATCTTCGAGCACTTGATTCACTCGTTCCACTTGACCCTGTGACTGAGGGTGAAAAGCGGTGCTGAAAGACAGATGAGTTCCCATAGCTTCTTGGAAACTATTCCAGAATCTGGAGGTGAAGAGGCTGCCACGATCAGAACTGATCTCCAACGGAACACCGTGGAGTGACACAATTCGGGAAACATACAAGTCTGCTAACTGGCTAGCGGTGATTGTCTCCTTAACAGGCAGAAAGTGGGCAACCTTAGAGAATCGGTCAATGACAACAAATATAGCATCATTACCCTTCTGGGATTTGGGAAAACCAGTAATGAAATCCATTTGGACCTTGTCCCATTTCCATTCAGGAATTTCCAGGGGTTGCAGAGTTCCAGCAGGCCTTTGATGTTGAGCTTTAACGCGGCGGCAAACGTCACACTCAGAAACGTAACGAGCAATGTCTCGCTTCATATTAGGCCACCAGAATCTTTGACAAATGTCACGGTACATTTTTGTGCTACCAGGGTGAATGGACAAGGGAGTGTCATGAGCTTCCTTCATAACGTTTTCCCTCTCATTCTTGAACTTGGGTACGAAGAGACGGTGTTGGAAAAATAGGATCCCATCTGCATCAAGATGGAATTCCGACGGCTTTCCTTTCTCGAGGTATCGCTTGATCTTTTCAACTTCAGTGTCATACCTTTGCATAACCTTAATGCCGTGTTCTAAATCTGGTTCGACAACCAGGGTATTGAGATAACCCTGTGGGACAATATGGAGGTTCAACTTGCAAAGCTCTTCATGGAGAAGAGGTTGTGTTTCTTGAACCATAAGATTGTTGCTATAGGACTTGCGACTCAAAGCATCGGCCATTACATTAGCCTTGCCGGGGGTGTATGAGATATTCATATCATAATCGGCAATTGTTTCGAGCCACCTTTGTTGACGAAGGTTCAGATCTGGTTGAGTATATAAATACTTCAAGCTTTGGTGATCCGTGTATATCTCGCAACGGTTACCGAGAAGGTAATGTCGCCATAGCTTCAAGGCATAGATAACCGCAGAAAGTTCAAGATCATGCACGGGATAATTTTCTTCATGAGGACGCAATTGTCGGGAGGCATAAGCAATCACTTTGCGCTCTTGCATTAGGACACAGCCTAATCCTTGACGAGATGCATCACAGTATATCACGAAATCCTTTTGGGAATCCGGGGGTGCTAGTACTGGGGCAGATGTCAATTTATCTTTTAGTGTCTGAAAGCTTTCTTGGCATTTTTCTGTCCACTCAAATTTAACACCTTTGTGAAGCAGATTTGTCAATGGTTTTGCAATCTTGGAAAAGTTCTCAACGAATCGACGGCAATAACTAGCGAGTCCGAGAAAACTTCTGACTTGCTTAACATTCTTTGGGGGAGTCTAGTCGAGAATAGCCTGAACTCGTTCGGGGTTAACAGCAATCCCATCCTTGGAAATCACATGTCCAAGGTAAGTTACTTCAGGAAGCCAAAATTCGCATTTGGAATACTTGGCATACAACTGGTGTTCTCGGAGCCTTTCTAGAACAAGGCGGAGATGTTCAGCATGTTCCTCTTTATTCTTAGAATAGACCAGAATATCATCTAGATATACCACGACGAATTTGTCGAGGTAATCCATGAATATATAATTCATCAGACGGGAGAATGTAGCTGGGGCATTCGTTAGGCCAAATGACATGACGGTGTATTCATAGGAGCCATAACGAGTGACGAATGCAGTCTTGGGAATGTCCTCTTCACGGACACGGATCTGGTGATAACCCAACCTCAAGTCGAGTTTAGAGAACACCGATGATCCGGCAAGTTGATCATAAAGATCATTGATACGGGGCAGTGGGTATTTATTCTGGATTGTGGCTTGGTTAATGGGCCGGTAATCCTGAACCAATCGGTTAGTTCCATCCTTCTTCTTAACGAAGAGTGAAGGTGCTCCCCAAGCAGAGGAACTGGGGCGGATGAAACCACTCTTAAGTGACTTGTCGATTTCTTCCTTAAGCTCAAGAAGGTGATGCGGAGGCATCTTATAAGGTCGTTTGGCAATAGGAACGGTGCCAGGCTTCAAGTCGATGACGAACTCGACCGCTCTAGCCGGGGGTATGCCTGGAAGTTCTTCTGGAAAGACGTCTGGAAAATCTCGAACGACAGGTACGTTCTCGATCCCTTCCAGAGGTGAGGCGTTCAAAGCATTCATAACATATACCTCAGCTTCAGCGTCTCGAGTAATTCGGGCAGTGTAGTTCACTATCTCATCGGAGGGGTGAAGAAGTTGGATAATTTTAGTGGCACAATTGATCGAAGCAATGTGAGCTTTCAACCAATCCATTCCGAGTATGAGGTCTATGGTGGAAGACTTCAGGATAATAGGGGAAGCTAGGAATTCAAATTCCTCGATTTCAACAGGGACATTATGTGCCATCATAGTAGTTTGACATTGGCCTCCAGGGGTACGGACAACTATTGGCAGGTTCATCTTTTCGAATGCAATGTCATGAGATAATGCAAATGCTTCAGACATGAATGAATGCGATGCTCCGGAATCAAATAATACAGAAGCAGGTACTGAGTTAACAAGAAGGGTACCCATCACAGTAGCAGGTTGATCCTGGACTTCTTCAATGTCAATGTTGTAAGCCTGACCATGACCACGTGAAGCAGACCCAGTATTATAGTTGCGGGTCTGATTGTTGCCACGGCCATATCCACGGCCAGCACGAGGAAAATCTAACTGATTCTGAGTCTGGCGGCAGTCTTTAGCCTGGTGGCCTGGTTTGCGGCACTTGAAACACAAACCATCTTCAGGACGAAGAGGGGCATTGTTCTGAATAGCTTGAGCCTTTGACGGCCTCGGTGGTGGAGGAGGCAGACGTGGTGCAGCATTGTTCTTTGGCGCAGAGGTATTGGGACGGAACGCGTTGTTGGGAATCCAAACTCTACGCTTCGGTGCTGAGCCCGAAGATGAGCCAGCATCACGATAGCGCTTCTGCGAGTCCTTGTGTTCCATCTGAGCGGTCTCAACGAGAATAGCCTTGTTCACTAGAGTTGAGAAGTCATTGATGTCTTGAGCAGCTAGTGCAAGCTTGAGGTCAGGGTGTAGTCCATTACGGAACTTCTCCTGTCTGCGAGCATCTGTGGCGATGTCTTCTTCAGCATAGCGGGAAAGATCAAGAAATTCCCGCTGATAAGCTTCGACGGTTTTATTGCCCTGGGTGAGGTTACGGAACTGGGTCTTCATGCATTCCATAATTGCTTGAGGGATGTAACGTGTACGGAAAGCAGCCTGGAACTCATACCAGGTGATGACTGTTCCAACAGGCAGAGTACGCTTGTGTGTGTCCCACCATTGAGCAGCGGGGCCCTTTAAGAAAAAGGCCGCGAAGGTGACAAAGTTGGCGGGGGCGACATTAGCTGACTCCATCTCGTGAGTGATGTCGCGGAGCCAGTCATCGGCATCCAGGGGCTTGTCAGAGTTGCGAAACTGCGTTGGGTTGAGTCGCGTAAACTCTGTCAAAGTTACTGAAGCTGGGTTCTGGTTCTGGTTGTTCTGATGCGGAAACTGAGCCATGATTCCAACCATGAACTGGCGGTTAAGCTCGAACTGTTGCATCATAGCTGCCATATAGTCTGGCGGTGGTGGACGTTCAGGGGCACGACCACGACCACGACCACCTGGTCTAACCATCCTGCTACGTATCAACAGGGGGTAGTTTAGTAAAAGCAATTGCGAGTGTTTAGCGACAAGTATGATGTAACACGACAATACCTTAAGCAGTGTAATAGATACATAACAGTAGTCGATTAAGACATACAGATCCATACACAAGTCGGGTACATGCGGACAGCATATCAGCGCAAATTAAAAGCTAGACATACTAGGCGGCGCGCAGGCATGCGGTAAGGATGTACACAACGAGACATAGCAAAGGCTACATCAACGTCGGAGAAAACCACTGTAACGGGGTAACTGCGAGTGCGGACGACGAATATTCGTCGCGGAAGGATCCTGTGCTCCATGTGCACTCTGATGCAGAACCCGGTCTCGAACTGTAAGAAGAGGTCCACGTGTAGGTGTGTGACCTCCAACACCAGGCCAGTCAATACCAGCATACATCTGAGTCCTGCGCGGGTAAAGGATGTGCTCCGGATGTATCCCTGCACGAACAGCGGGCATCAACTGCGTCATAGCATCGTAGAGACGTGCTCGAGTGGCAACCAACTCGACGGCAAGAGCCCGAACAGTGCGATCCAGAGCCTGAGTGCACTGAATCAGAACGCGGTGGTCATATCGGCGAGGCTCGTACGGGGCACAGATAGCTGTGTAGTATCCGGTAGCATCTCCAGCAGGGGCATACGGAATGTATCGGAACTCAGAGTCATCCAAGATATCACTGAACTGTCCTCGAAGACGTGCGACAGCAGAGTAGGCGGCATCATGTACTGCCATCTCAATCGTCACGCCGATACCGTGGAAAAGGTGCAGCTCGGTGTCTGAGTCATTCTGCCGATCATAGATACGAACATCAGCATGGTACTGCTCCTGATTAAACTCGCGGTAATCCTCGTAAACCATGTACTCAGGGTACCAGCGGTAGCCAAGTCTGGTCATGAGAGCGATCAGGATAGCTGGAAACCCAGGGGTAATACGAGCCCAAGTGCGAAGCACAAGCTGTGTCGTAGGACGCGGTGGAAACAAACGGTCCATCTGAAACAGAGGAAATTTAGATTTGTCAAATGACAATGAGAAGTTTAACACAACTCGGAGAGAAAGGTTAAACAAAACAATGGAAAGGAAAATGATTATCAGACTAATCAGATCAACGACAGGGAAATCGCACAGATATCCAGCTCTCCGGGTAGACGGGATTTACGAGATCCTAAGTGTCGGCGTTAGTAAAATTTATTTAACCCGAATAGAAGAGATATTGGAGTCCCAGAGTATAGACAAGGAATAAAAGATCCTAATACCACCCAGTTGGCGACGTGGGCCCGTAAGCCACACAGCCAAGTTAGTAATTTAGTTTTTCGGTTTCTAGACTCAACTTCGGCCAAGGAATTTGGAGGGGGGCTTCCTACAGGCAGTCGGCTCTGATACCAACTTGTGACGCCCCCGGTTCAATCGTACACTAGTCATACACGCAAACGTGTACGATCAAGCCCAGGGACTCACGGGAAGATATCACAACACAACTCTAAACACAAATAAACGGAGGTCCACAATATTACAGACCAGGGATCCGAAGATCCGAATACATAAGTCAGTCATACAAATAATATCTGGGTACAGACATAGTTAGACAAGTTCTGCCTTAAGAAGGCTGGCACAAACAGCGACACTAGATCGAAAGGCGTTGGCCTCCTGCCTGGGAGCCTCCGATCCTACTCCTGGTCAGCTGGCTCGATCCAGTAGTACGTGCCCTCTGGACCCGCCTGGTAGTAGGCTCCGGTGGTGGCGTCTGGCTCCTGGACTCCATCGTCTGGTGTATCATCAAGGTGGGGTATATGGGGGAAAAGAGAAAATAAAGCAACCGTGAGTACTCATCCGAAGTACTCAGCAAGCAAGGATCTATACTACATATGCAACATTATCAATGGAGAAGAAGGCTGTATATGTGGACTGGGCTGCAGAAATGCCAGAATAGAGAGAAAGGCCTAGTCCTATCGAAGACTAGCATCTTCAAACATCTTCTCAAAGCCATCATCTTGCAGCAGTAGAAGAGAGTAGAATAACATTTTATTTAGCAAACATGTTGAAGTACAGCTCAAAGATCCTTCCTCGACTCCCAGCGAGAAAGTAATCCCGAAGCTTCAATTAAGTAACAAGTATCCAGTTTAAGTAGTAGATCGGGATACACAAACTGAGCGTCCTTTACCATAGGACCGGCTATCGATAGAAGTTTCATCCCTGCAGGGGTGCACTACTGTTACCCAACACGCTCGATCAACTCTGGCCGGACATACTTGCTGGGTAATGCCCGTCCTCGGAAGATCAACACGAAGCAGCGCTCTACCTAGGCTCAGCAGAGAGGTCAGCACGCCGGACTAACCTATGCACCCAGGGGTCTCGGGCCATCGCCCTGGGCACCCTGCGCGTTGCGTGGCTGGCCGGGGTGCAGGCGCGACACTGAACTCGCCAGTGAAGTATCCAGCCCAATCCCGACGATCAGCCCGCACGGTGAATCGTGACGTCTGATAAGCTTTCGGCGAAACGTACATCGCAGAGGGCCCCATAACCATTATCCCGCGTGGTGGTAGTGCGTATAGGGCACGTCGACCCACTCAGATCACACACCCAAATCCAATAGGCTCAATTAGTATCAAGCGGAGACAATCAGAGCAGCCGGCCGCCCACCTGCGCCCCCCTGGGCTATAAGGCCCCCGGCCAAACCCTAGCCTCACCGACACCCCACTCCCCCCCCTCCATCACTCGTTCGCCCCCCCCCCCAGTACGCTCCTAGAACGGATCAGGCCGACGCCGCGACCCGCCTGCCCCGCTCCCCGCGATCGTCCACGCCGACATCCGCCGTCCATCACCCGACGTTGTCCCGTCTCTACCTCTTCCCCGACCAGTCCGCCTCGCGCATCGGTCGCCCCCCCCTCGATGGATCTGGATTCGGGGCAAACCCCCGATCCCGTCGCCCGGCGCCGCGACGACCTCGCCGCCGCCGGTTAGGCACCGCGCCTCCCCCGCGCCTGCACCTGTCTCCGTCCCGTCGTCCCAATCGACACGTCTCCGAACCCCCTCCGATGCCCCGTCCCCTACATCAAGGTGAGGCCCCAGTCCCCCCCCACTCTGCTCCCGCACCTCGCCGCGCGCACCCACCACGCCCCCGCGCGCGCCGCCACGACCTTGCCACGCTCACCGCGCCCGGCCCTGCTTGCTCCTCGCCCCGCTCCGGTCCCCTCACACCCGCGCTTATCTTAACCCCCCAAACAAATAACAAAGACACAAAAGTTCTAAAGGAAATGGTTTAGATATCACATGATCAAAAAACACCCCGGTTGTGATAATGCTGCAGAAGGATGCTTACAAGCGGCCTCGCAGCGCCCCCCCCATGTCCCGCTGCATGCCCGGCTGCCCTGCTAGGCCTCGCATCCCTCGGCTACCAATCGTCGGGCCGCCGACGTCGCGCCCATCCCGCCTCCCGCGCTGTCACGTTCGCCGCGCTCCGAGCTCGACCGCGGGACCGCCTCTGCGTCACCGCATCGCGCCCGGGCTTCGCCAGATCCATGCGCTGCCTGACGCGC
>CM022300.1:477088323-477127522 GCA_011799875.1 Thinopyrum elongatum | reverse complement strand
GCGCGTCAGGCAGCGCATGGATCTGGCGAAGCCCGGGCGCGATGCGGTGACGCAGAGGCGGTCCCGCGGTCGAGCTCGGAGCGCGGCGAACGTGACAGCGCGGGAGGCGGGATGGGCGCGACGTCGGCGGCCCGACGATTGGTAGCCGAGGGATGCGAGGCCTAGCAGGGCAGCCGGGCATGCAGCGGGACATGGGGGGGGCGCTGCGAGGCCGCTTGTAAGCATCCTTCTGCAGCATTATCACAACCGGGGTGTTTTTTGATCATGTGATATCTAAACCATTTCCTTTAGAACTTTTGTGTCTTTGTTATTTGTTTGGGGGGTGAAGTAAGCGCGTGTGTAGGGAGACCGGGCCGTGCCGAGGAGCAGGGTCCGGGCGCGTTATTGCTTAAGTCGGCCTAGGTTCGTGGTCGGCGCGCGGCGGTAGGTATCGTTTGGTGCGCGCGGCGAGGTGTGGGAGCAGAGGGGGGGAGGCCTGGGCCTCACCTTGATCGTAGTGGACGTGGGCAAGCGTGGCGGGCGTGGTATTGGGGACGACGCGATGGAGACGAGGTGCAGGCCGGCGGGACGAAGCGCGGTGCTCCGGGCGGCGGCGAGGTCGTCGCGTGCGACGGCGTATCGGGATCAACGAGGGTGGTTTGCACCGATCCAGATCCAGTCGAGGGAGGGGCGACACGATCGCTGGGGGGCGGCTGGTCGGGGGAAGAGTAGAAGACGGGACAACGTCGGTGTGGCGGCGCTCGGCGCTGGCCGATCGGCGGGGAGCGTGGGCGGGCGTCGCGGCGTCGGTCCCGATCCAGTTTTGGTATGGGGGGGCGGGGGGCGACACTATTGATGGAGGGGGGGGAGTGGGGTGTCGGTGAGGCTAGTTTGCGCGGGGGCCTTATAGCCAGGGGGGCGCAGGTGGGCCGGCCGGCTGCGGCCGGCTGGGCTTCGGCCCAGTTGGGCCGGGGGGGGGGGTGTTGCTCTTTTTTCCTTTTCTGTTTCTTTTTCCTTTTCTTTATTCTCTTTTCTCCACTGTTAAATGTTTAGGCCCCAAATGGTTTTTGTAAAAAGTGTGACCTATTTCATAAATACCAGTGCATTATTCCCTAACACCTAAAATTAGTTTGGGCAAAACATAATTCCATATTTATTTCAGATTTAATAAATGGTTATTAAATATTACCTTTATCCACTGTTTGAGGTTGTTCGAGTCACTTATCCAATTCCAATGATGTTGGTTTCAATTTTAGAATAGCCTCTGGAATATTTGTTATTTATCTGACATTTTAGCTCCTATGTTGGACAACTTTCATATTCCACTTTCATTTAAACTTGAATTTGACTTAGGAGTTGAAATGCAATGTGATGCTAATGATGATTATGCACTGTTGATCATGCTAACATATCATTATCAAAAGTGATTACTGTTGCTAATCACCGGGGGTGTTACACGACCATAATATTTAGCTGACTATGAGATGTATGCCAAATATGCTCCTCAGAGGGATTTATTCTGCACCTTATATTAATATCTTCTTTAGTATTTATTACCTTACCTGTACTAACTTCTAAATTTAAATACCTTAACCTTTCAATGATTATATTCTGGCCTGATACCAACTATACCAAATTTTATATATGTACAAATATATATTACCAATATATTTTACCAATATTTTGCGGTCTATATCAGTGTGCGCGAACAATATATATGCGGTGCTATTTGATGCTGATCAGTATCTGCGGTTAATATTCAGCTTACTATTTGGCACTATGCAAATAATTGGTGCCTTACTATTTAGAATAGTATTTCACTATTTACAGTAATATTCAATTCTTTGCCACTATTTCAATGATATGCGTGTGTCTGATAGTTAACACGGCTAATTCTTGCTTAACTTCAACCAATATGCAAGATCTATTAGCTGGCTGCCGGAACCAGATATTCGTCCTGTTCGTTCTTCGCAGGTTGTGAAATTCCTACTCGGTACTCACCATATTTATCATTACGTTGCATCAGATGTAGCTAGTTACGTTCACTTGACGGTTTTAATTGCAAATTTATTAGGCAGAATTCTTATCGTCTTCCCAGGCAGTTCCACCCGAAGGGAACACTTCTCTACGGCAACGGGTTCTCACTCAACGCCAACTCTGGGCTACACGGAGAACAAACACGCAGAGGTTTCTCCTATAGGATCCCTAGCATAAGAACTCTTCCCATAAATTCAGAAATAAAAACACCAAGTGAAATCAAAGAAACTACATCATTTCAACAACATAATTTACATATGGTTTTCCCTTTCGGGAAACCCCGAAGGGATTACACACGAACTAGCAGATTACCTTGATATTTTTGGCGATCTCAGCGCCTTCTTGGCTATACTACTTAGTGGAGTGGCTAATCTCCTACTAAGCAAGGAAGAGAGCTGGCTGCTTGCTTCTCTCGAGTGCTCTCTCTCAGGCTTGAGTGCTCTCTGCCTCTCTCCCTCTCTCTGTCTTTTTCTCTGTCTGTGAAGAGAGCGCCTCCTTTTATAGCCGCGAAACGGCTGCCAGTGAAGCCTTCGGGAGCCTCTGCTCGACTGCCAGTGATGCCCTCACTTATTTATTTTACATACGGTAGCATGCACGCGTGTCCTACTAGGGTACATGCGTGTCCTTCTAAAATATGGATAGGCACGAGAGAAAGTGCCCGACAGACTTCAATCTTCAGGAATCTTCGCCTTTCTTCACATGGGCGTTGTCTCCCGGTGGATGATTGGCTTGCCTCCAGTGTCTTCTAATTATATGAGCAATGCACAGAGATTGCTCACACCGTTGGCTTGAATCCTGAACTCTGCCTTCTTCTCTGATGCAAATATTCTGGAATCTGATGCATCAAACATTTTTTTTATATATATATGGGTGGGTCTTCCCCGCCAATATTAAATATATGTACACAAATATATATCCAATATATTTTACCAATATTCTGCGGTCTATATCAGTGTGCGCGAACAATATATATATGCGGTGCTATTTGATGCTGATCAGTATCTGCGGTTAATATTCAGCTTACTATTTGGCACTATGCAAATAATTGGTGCCTTACTATTTAGAAAAGTATTTCACTATTTGCAGCAATATTCAATTCTTTGCCACTATTTCAATGATATGCGTGTGTCTGATAGTTAACACGGCTAATTCTTGCTTAACTTCAACCAATATGCAGGATCTATTAGCTGGCTGCCGGGACCAGATATTCGTCCTGTTCGTTCTTCGCATGTTGTGAAATTCCTACTCGGTACTCACCATATTTATCATTACGTTGCATCAGATGTAGCTAGTTACGTTCACTTGACGGTTTTAATTGCAAATTTATTAGGCAGAATTCTTATCGTCTTCCCAGGCAGTTCCACCCGAAGGGAACACTTCTCTACGGCAACGGGTTCTCACTCAACGCCAACTCTGGGCTACACGGAGAACAAACACGCAGAGGTTTCTCCTATAGGATCCCTAGCATAAGAACTCTTCCCATAAATTCAGAAATAAAAACACCAAGTGAAACCAAAGAAACTACATCATTTCAACAACATAATTTACATATGGTTTTCCCTTTCGGGAAACCCCGAAGGGATTACACACGAACTAGGAGATTACCTTGATATTCTTGGCGATCTCAGCGCCTTCTTGGCTATACAACTTAGTGGAGTGGCTAATCTACTAAGGGAGAGGAGAGCTGACTCTTGCTTGAGGGCTGAGTGCTTTCTCTCAGGCTTGAGTGCTCTCTCTCTCTCTCTCTCTGTCTTTCTTTTGCTTCTTCAAGTTTATGAAGAATGATATCTTTTTTATTATTTAACCCGGAGCACTTGTCTGCGAGTTTTTGATATTCTTTGAATATGCTTTCAAATTTTTGCTCAAGTATATCTTGGCTTTTTCCCCAAGATATGTAAAAATTATATATCAAATCGACTACAATATTTAGCTGACTATGAGATGTATGCCAAATATGCTCCTCAGAGGGATTTATTCTGCACCTTATATTAATATCTTCTTTAGTATTTATTACCTTACCTGTGCTAACTTCTAAATTTAAATACCTTAACCTTTCAATGATTATATTCTGGCCTGATACCAACTATACCAAATTTTTATATATTGTTCGCGCTTGGTGCCTTACTATTTAGAATAGTATTTCACTATTTGCAGCAATATTCAATTCTTTGCCACTATTTCAATGATATGCGTGTGTCTGATAGTTAACACGGCTAATTCTTGCTTAACTTCAACCAATATGCAGGATCTATTAGCTGGCTGCCGGGACTAGATATTCGTCCTGTTCGTTCTTCGCAGGTTGTGAAATTCCTACTCGGTACTCACCATATTTATCATTACGTTGCATCAGATGTAGCTAGTTACGTTCACTTGACGGTTTTAATTGCAAATTTATTAGGCAAAATTCTTATCGTCTTCCCAGGCAGTTCCACCCGAAGGGAACACTTCTCTACGGCAACGGGTTCTCACTCAACGCCAACTCTGGGCTACACGGAGAACAAACACGCAGAGGTTTCTCCTATAGGATCCCTAGCATAAGAACTCTTCCCATAAATTCAGAAATAAAAACACCAAGTGAAACAAAAGAAACTACATCATTTCAACAACATAATTTACATATGGTTTTCCCTTTCAGGAGACCCCGAAGGGATTAAACACGAACTAGGAGATTACCTTGATATTCCTGGTGATCTCAGCGCCTTCTTGGCTATACTACTTAGTGGAGTGGCTAATCTACTAAGGGAGAGGAGAGCTGGCTCTTGCTTGAGGGCTGAGTGCTCTCTCTCAGGCTTGAGTGCTCTCTGCCTCTCTCTCTACGTCTGTGTGACGCCCCCGGCCCGATCGTGCACTAATCATACACGCAAATGCACACGATCAAGCCTAAGGACTCACGGGAAGATATCACAACACAACTCTAAATCATAAATAAAGTCATACAAGCTTTATATTACAAGCCAGGGGCCTCGAGGGCTCGAATACATAAGCTTGCGAACAAGCGTCAGCGGAAGCATCAGATATCTGAGTACAGATATAAAAGAGTAACAGAAAGGCCTTTAGAAAGGCGGGGCAAAATAAAACACTACGATCGAAAGGCGTAGGCCTCCTGCCTGGGACCCTCCGATCCTACTCCTGGTCGACAGTCAACTCGTAGCAGTATCCATCCTCTGGGTAGTAGTAGCGATCGTCGGCGAGGACAGCTGTCTCAGGGGCTCCGTCATCTTGTTATGACAAACTGATATGGGGAGAAAAAGGAAAACAAAGCAACCGTGAGTACTCAGAAGTACTCAGCAAGCAAGGATCTACACTACATATGCAACATTTTCAAAGGGAGGCTGTATATGTGGACTGGGCTGCAGAAATGCCAGAATAGAGAGAAGCCTAGTCCTATCGAAGACTAGCATCTTCAGCGGTCTTGCAGCAACAGAAGAGAGTAGAACAATACAATATAATGTAGCAGTAATACTATCAACCTCACCCAGAGATCCTTTCTCGACTCCCTGCGAGAAAGCAATCCCAGAGCCATAAAGTCATCAACCTCGTCCTGAGATCCCTTCTCGACTCCCTGCGAGAAGCAATCCCAGAGCCATAGTATACAGGTCGCATCACAGGTATCCAGTTCTAGTTGTATCGATCGGGATACAACTCCGAGTGTCCTTTACCGTAGGACCGGCTATCGATAGAAGTGTTCTTCCCTGCAGGGGTGCACCAACTTACCCATCACGCTCGCTTAACTCCGGCCGGACACACTTTCCTGGGTCATGCCCGGCCTCGGCCAAACAACACATCGCAACCCTACCTACGGCTCAGCAGAGAGGTCCCCGTCGGTCTACATCCTAAGCGCAAGGGGGTCTTGGCCATCGCCCCTCGCCCTCCGGGTCGTTGCGCACATGGCCCAGATCCAAGCACCACCGCAATGGCGCCAATCACTCCATGCCGCACTGCTGAACTGGACGTCTGACAGAGCTTTCGGCTGATGCATACGATGCAGAACGCCCATACTATGCCCATGTGATGGTTAGTGCTATCAGGCCAGAGCCCTGCTCGGATCAAATATCCAAATCGTTAGGACTAGGGCTTGCGGTAACGAGCAGAGACTCACGAAAGATGTGACCCCGTCGCCCCGTGTCGAGGACTTGCGGCAAGGGCCATGAATGCCCGGCCACGCCTCGTATTCAACACTCGGGCACCATACAGGCAACCCGTCTTCACATCACACGCGGGTACCCCTCAGGGTCGACCCGCCTTTCCAAGTAACAACAGTACAGTCCAAGTATCCGTGTGTCCATAACATCAAGGGAATCCGAGGTATCACCCTCGTTGGATTCCTACCGATGTATCTGTCAAGGTGAACGTAGGAGGAATCACCCTCGCTGGGTTCACACTTGATGTGTTGCACGACAGCGTCGTATCGGAAGTGGAGAAGGAGGAATCACCCTCGATGACCACGACCAAATAGCTTCTCTACAGAGTTAACATCAGGAGTGCTATAAGAGGTTTCACCCTCGGCACTCGATAGTAACGCTGCAGTGTCGTTACAACTAAAGGGGGTGATGTGCGGTGTCGGGGCCTGGTCTTCAATCCCGTTGATCGGGTCTTCAGATAATCCAGCGGGGCAACAAGGATCAAAGTGGGGTTCTCTAGTGGGTCTCTACCCAGCCTATACTAAGCAGTTTAGGATAAGCAGGTAAGGTATCAATAGCAGGTTACAATAAACAGGCTATCCATCAGAATAGGTAAAGCAGTAGCAGCAGCAATTCTAATGCAAGCATGAGAAAATAGAATGGGCGATATCGGGATGATCAAAAAGGGGGGGGGCTTGCCTGGTTGCTCGGCGGCAAAGGCAAGGTCGTCAGTACTGGAACCAATCACCGGAGCTGCGTCGGCACCGGGCTCTATCGAGAGAGAAGAGGGGGAGGAAACAGTATAAATATAAAGCAAACAAGAGCAACACAAAGTAAGACATGACAATGTGCAGTGCCGGGTGTGTCCTAACATATGGTTGCACGTCACCGAGGAAGGAGGGATCCATCCGGGAATGTTTTCCCGGTTCCGGGCATTTGTCAGACAAATGACCGGAGGGGAACGGTTGCATGTTCGGATAGTTAGAGACGTGTGGCGGACGAACGGACCGCGTATTCAGATTCGTCTCGTCGTTCTGAGCAACTTTCATGTACAAAGTTTTTCGATCTGAGTTACGGATTATTTTATATGATTTTCTAAAGCTTTTATTAATTTTCTGAATTTATTTTTATTATTTAAATTAAACATTATCCAGAATAGTGCTCGCTGATGTCAGCATGACATCATGCTGATGTCAGCAAGGTTAATTAGGTTAACTAATTAATTAGCTCTAATTAACCAGGGTTACTTAAGTTAATTAACATTTAATTAATCTAATTAATCAAATTAGACTAATCTAAACAGTGTTAATTAACTAATTAATTATTTATTTTAATTATATTGTTTATTATTATTTATTTTAATTAACAGGCAGGGCTGTGGGCCCCACTGGTCAGTGGACCAGGGCCGGACATGTCCGGAGCATGCCCGTTTGGGACCGGACATGTCCGGTGCCCAAATGGCACGCGCGGGCGCGGGCAGGCGAGGCCGCGGCAGCGCGCGCGGGGCCGGAGCGGCAGGGGGGGTGGCGGCGCGCGACGCAGGCAGCGGCGGTGGCGGAGCAGAGGGGAGCAGCGGCGGCCGTAGCCGGTGCGGGCGCGTGCGGGGCGGCAGTGGCTGGCGAGCGACGCAGCAGGGAGAGCGGGGCGAGCGTGGTGAGAGGCGGAGCGGTCGTCGCGGGGCGCCTGCGCGAGTGACAGAAGGGCGCGGCGAGGGAGCTTCAGGGCGTGCGGGAGCGCGGCGGGGACAGCGCGGGCGCGGTGACCGCGGGCAGAGAGGAGGGGAGTGGAGGCCACGGGCCTCACCGGCGATGGAGGGAAGAGGCAGCGGTGCGCGAGGAGGGTGACGGGGACGACGGGGACGGCGCGGAAGCAGGCCGGCGGGGGAGCGCTCCGGCGAGGCGGCGTCCAACGGCGACGGGGGCGAGCACCGGGGCGCGGCGGCATCGCGCGCCGAGGGAGAGAGGGGGCGCGACGCATCAACCTCGCCTGAGATCTTCGCGACTGCCTTCGATGAAGCAATTCCCAGAGCCCAAGTAATACAGGGGTCGCATCCAAAGTATTTCACTATTTGCAGCAATATTCAATTCTTTGCCACTATTTCAATGATATGCGTGTGTCTGATAGTTAACACGGCTAATTCTTGCTTAACTTCAACCAATATGCAGGATCTATTAGCTGGCTGCCGGGACCAGATATTCGTCCTGTTCGTTCTTCGCATGTTGTGAAATTCCTACTCGGTACTCACCATATTTATCATTACGTTGCATCAGATGTAGCTAGTTACGTTCACTTGACGGTTTTAATTGCAAATTTATTAGGCAGAATTCTTATCGTCTTCCCAGGCAGTTCCACCCGAAGGGAACACTTCTCTATGGCAACGGGTTCTCACTCAACGCCAACTCTGGGCTACACGGAGAACAAACACGCAGAGGTTTCTCCTATAGGATCCCTAGCATAAGAACTCTTCCCATAAATTCAGAAATAAAAACACCAAGTGAAACCAAAGAAACTACATCATTTCAACAACATAATTTACATATGGTTTTCCCTTTCGGGAAACCCCGAAGGGATTACACACGAACTAGGAGATTACCTTGATATTCTTGGCGATCTCAGCGCCTTCTTGGCTATACAACTTAGTGGAGTGGCTAATCTACTAAGGGAGAGGAGAGCTGGCTCTTGCTTGAGGGCTGAGTGCTTTCTCTCAGGCTTGAGTGCTCTCTCTCTCTCTCTCTCTCTCTCTGTCTTTCTTTTGCTTCTTCAAGTTTATGAAGAATGATATCTTTTTTATTATTTAACCCGGAGCACTTGTCTGCGAGTTTTTGATATTCTTTGAATATGCTTTCAAATTTTTGCTCAAGTATATCTTGGCTTTTTCCCCAAGATAGGTAAAAATTATATATCAAATCGACTACAATATTTAGCTGACTATGAGATGTATGCCAAATATGCTCCTCAGAGGGATTTATTCTGCACCTTATATTAATATCTTCTTTAGTATTTATTACCTTACCTGTACTAACTTCTAAATTTAAATACCTTAACCTTTCAATGATTATATTCTGGCCTGATACCAACTATACCAAATTTTTATATATTGTTCGCGCCTTGTGCCTTACTATTTAGAATAGTATTTCACTATTTGCAGCAATATTCAATTCTTTGCCACTATTTCAATGATATGCGTGTGTTTGATAGTTAACACGGCTAATTCTTGCTTAACTTCAACCAATATGCAGGATCTATTAGCTGGCTGCCGGGACTAGATATTCGTCCTGTTCGTTCTTCGCAGGTTGTGAAATTCCTACTCGGTACTCACCATATTTATCATTACGTTGCATCAGATGTAGCTAGTTACGTTCACTTGACGGTTTTAATTGCAAATTTATTAGGCAAAATTCTTATCGTCTTCCCAGGCAGTTCCACCCGAAGGGAACACTTCTCTACGGCAACGGGTTCTCACTCAACGCCAACTCTGGGCTACACGGAGAACAAACACGCAGAGGTTTCTCCTATAGGATCCCTAGCATAAGAACTCTTCCCATAAATTCAGAAATAAAAACACCAAGTGAAACCAAAGAAACTACATCATTTCAACAACATAATTTACATATGGTTTTCCCTTTCAGGAGACCCCGAAGGGATTAAACACGAACTAGGAGATTACCTTGATATTCCTGGTGATCTCAGCGCCTTCTTGGCTATACTACTTAGTGGAGTGGCTAATCTACTAAGGGAGAGGAGAGCTGGCTCTTGCTTGAGGGCTGAGTGCTCTCTCTCAGGCTTGAGTGCTCTCTACGTCTGTGTGACGCCCCCGGCCCGATCGTGCACTAATCATACACGCAAATGCACACGATCAAGCCTAAGGACTCACGGGAAGATATCACAACACAACTCTAAATCATAAATAAAGTCATACAAGCTTTATATTACAAGCCAGGGGCCTCGAGGGCTCGAATACATAAGCTTGCGAACAAGCGTCAGCGGAAGCATCAGATATCTGAGTACAGATATAAAAGAGTAACAGAAAGGCCTTTAGAAAGGCGGGGCAAAATAAAACACTACGATCGAAAGGCGTAGGCCTCCTGCCTGGGACCCTCCGATCCTACTCCTGGTCGACAGTCAACTCGTAGCAGTATCCATCCTCTGGGTAGTAGTAGCGATCGTCGGCGAGGACAGCTGTCTCAGGGGCTCCGTCATCTTGTTACGACAAACTGATATGGGGAGAAAAAGGAAAACAAAGCAACCGTGAGTACTCAGAAGTACTTAGCAAGCAAGGATCTACACTACATATGCAACATTTTCAAAGGGAGGCTGTATATGTGGACTGGGCTGCAGAAATGCCAGAATAGAGAGAAGGCCTAGTCCTATCGAAGACTAGCATCTTCAGCGGTCTTGCAGCAACAGAAGAGAGTAGAACAATACAATATAATGTAGCAGTAATACTATCAACCTCACCCAGAGATCCTTTCTCGACTCCCTGCGAGAAAGCAATCCCAGAGCCATAAAGTCATCAACCTCGTCCTGAGATCCCTTCTCGACTCCCTGCGAGAAGCAATCCCAGAGCCATAGTATACAGGTCGCATCACAGGTATCCAGTTCTAGTTATATCGATCGGGATACAACTCCGAGTGTCCTTTACCGTAGGACCGGCTATCGATAGAAGTGTTCTTCCCTGCAGGGGTGCACCAACTTACCCATCACGCTCGCTTAACTCCGGCCGGACACACTTTCCTGGGTCATGGCCGGCCTCGGCCAAACAACACATCGCAACCCTACCTACGGCTCAGCAGAGAGGTCCCCATCGGTCTACATCCTAAGCGCAAGGGGGTCTTGGCCATCGCCCCTCGCCCTCCGGGTCGTTGCGCACATGGCCCAGATCCAAGCACCACCGCAATGGCGCCAATCACTCCATGCCGCACTGCTGAACTGGACGTCTGACAGAGCTTTCGGCTGATGCATACGATGCAGAACGCCCATACTATGCCCACGTGATGGTTAGTGCTATCAGGCCAGAGCCCTGCTCGGATCAAATATCCAAATCGTTAGGACTAGGGCTTGCGGTAACGAGCAGAGACTCACGAAAGATGTGGCCCCGTCGCCCCGTCTCGAGGACTTGCGGCAAGGGCCATGAATGCCCGGCCACGCCTCGTATTCAACACTCGGGCACCATACAGGCAACCCGTCTTCACATCACACGCGAGTACCCCTCAGGGTCGACCCGCCTTTCCAAGTAACAACAGTACAGTCCAAGTATCCGTGTGTCCATAACATCAAGGGAATCCGAGGTATCACCCTCGTTGGATTCCTACCGATGTATCTGTCAAGGTGAACGTAGGAGGAATCACCCTCGCTGGGTTCACACTTGATGTGTTGCACGACAGCGTCATATCGGAAGTGGAGAAGGAGGAATCACCCTCGATGACCACGACCAAATAGCTTCTCTACAGAGTTAACATCAGGAGTGCTATAAGAGGTTTCACCCTCGGCACTCGATAGTAACGCTGCAGTGTCGTTACAACTAAAGGGGGTGATGTGCGGTGTCGGGGCCTGGTCTTCAATCCCGTTGATCGGGTCTTCAGATAATCCAGCGGGGCAACAAGGATCAAAGTGGGGTTCTCTAGTGGGTCTCTACCCAGCCTATACTAAGCAGTTTAGGATAAGCAGGTAAGGTATCAATAGCAGGTTACAATAAACAGGCTATGGATCAGAATAGGTAAAGCAGTAGCAGCAGCAATTCTAATGCAAGCATGAGAAAATAGAATGGGCGATATCGGGATGATCAAAAAGGGGGGGGGCTTGCCTGGTTGCTCGGCGGCAAAGGCAAGGTCGTCAGTACTGGAACCAATCACCGGAGCTGCGTCGGCACCGGGCTCTATCGAGAGAGAAGAGGGGGAGGAAACAGTATAAATATAAAGCAAACAAGAGCAACACAAAGTACGACATGACAATGTGCAGTGCCGGGTGTGTCCTAACATATGGTTGCACGTCACCGAGGAAGGAGGGATCCATCCGGGAATGTTTTCCCGGTTCCGGGCATTTGTCAGACAGATGACCGGAGGGGAACGGTTGCATGTTCGGATAGTTAGAGACGTGTGGCGGACGAACGGACCGCGTATTCAGATTCGTCTCGTCGTTCTGAGCAACTTTCATGTACAAAGTTTTTCGATCTGAGTTACGGATTATTTTATATGATTTTCTAAAGCTTTTATTAATTTTCTGAATTTATTTTTATTATTTAAATTAAACATTATCCAGAATAGTGCTCGCTGATGTCAGCATGACATCATGCTGATGTCAGCAAGGTTAATTAGGTTAACTAATTAATTAGCTCTAATTAACCAGGGTTACTTAAGTTAATTAACATTTAATTAATCTAATTAATCAAATTAGACTAATCTAAACAGTGTTAATTAACTAATTAATTATTTATTTTAATTATATATTTTATTTTTTTTAACTCGTTTTTAGGGGCTGGGCCCCGTTCGTCATAGGGCCAGAGAGGCGGGGCCCCTACGTCAGTGGGCCGACGGACGTGTCCGCTGCGCACCCATTCGGGCGCCGGACGTGTCCGGGCGGCCGAAGGCGCGCGCGGGCTCAGGGAGCCGGCGAGGCGAGCGGGGCGCGGGTGCGGGCGCGCGTGTGCGTGCCCGAGGCCACCAGGGGGCGCGGCGAGGCGCGCGCAACCGTGGCCGGAGGAGGCGGCAGGCGCTGTCACGGGGAGAGGCTGGCCGGAGCGGCGCGGGGCGCAGAGGCAGAAACGGCGAGCAGGGCGGCGCGCGCGCGAGCGTGGCGCGGTCAGCGAGGCGAGGCAGGGTTGCGCGTGTGCGCGCGCGCGGTCGACGGGCGCCGGGCGCCGAGCGG
Organism: Thinopyrum elongatum; assembly: GCA_011799875.1. NCBI lineage: Eukaryota > Viridiplantae > Streptophyta > Magnoliopsida > Poales > Poaceae > Thinopyrum > Thinopyrum elongatum. The sequence goes on along the minus strand of CM022300.1, from coordinate 477,114,521 downwards.
GAGCAGAGAGGGGAAAAGGCGTGCGCGACGCGGGTTCTCACCCCCGGTGTAGATGCACGGGTCGGCGAGGCTCGTAGAAGCCGGCGTGGAGGGGGACGGGGACGATCCGGCGAGGGGGGGGACGGTCTGGCAACGGCGTGGCGTCGGTTGGCGGCGTCGTGGTTCCTGCGAGGGGGCGCCGAGCGACGGCGGCGTCCGACGAGGTCCGGTGAGGGAGGGGCGGCCTCCGGGCAGCGTCGGCGATCGACGAGGCCGGGGCAGCGCGGGATCGGGCGTCGGGGTCAGGGTGGAGTCGGGGTCGAGTGACGGGACGAGGAGGCCCGGCGGAAGGGCGGCACTGGCGAGGTGGCGTCGAGGCGCAGCGGCGATGGAGAGGCGGGGAGCCACGGGCAACGGCGCGGGAGCTCCGGTGGCGGCGGGGGCGTTCCCCCTCGATCCAGATGGGAGGAGGAAGAGAGCGGCGTGGGATCGAGGGGAGTGGGGGTTGGGCTCTAGGGTTTCCGTCGGGGTGGGGATAAGGGGAGTGAGGGGTGGCCGGCTGGGCCGGCCTGGTCGACGGAGCCGACTGGGCCAAAAGGCCCAGTGGGGTAAGGGGGGTTTTGCTGTTTTTTTTTATTATTATTATTTTCTTTTACTTCTTTTCTTTTATGTTTTCTCTTTTTAGTTTCTGTTTTGGCTTTTGTTTTGATTTCAAAATACTTTTGTAAAATATGAAACTAGCCCAAATAAATATGGTGCATTATTAGTCACTGCTAGAAATTGGTTTGGGGTCCATATCTTTTTGTTTGGATTTTATTTAATTGAAAAAGGATTAAATAGTGCTATTTTGCTGCTGTTCCTTGCTGTTTGAGTCCTTTTACAATTCCAATAAAAGTTGCAATCAATTTTATAAAAGCTTTGGGAATATTTGCAACATGCTGCACATTTTAGTTTTTATGTTGGATAACTTTTATTTTCTACTTTCAGTTTGAATTTCCAATTGAGTTTGAATTTGAAAAGAGATATGATACTAATGTTGATTAAGCACTGTTGATCATGATGACATGGCATAATCAAGGGTGATTACTGTAGTTAACCACTGGGGGTGTTACAAATCTCCTCTACTAACAAGAATTCTCGTCCCGAGAATTAAGAAGTTGAAGGAAAAAGTTCGGGGTATTCCGCACGAAGATTATCCTCGCGTTCCCAAGTGGCTTCATCTTCAGTATGATTTGACCACTGCACTTTGAGGAACTTGGTAACCTTCTGACGGGTTCGACGTTCAGCTTCATCGAGAATGCGGATCGGATGCTCCTTATAAGATAGATCATCTTGCAATTCGAGCATCTCGTGATCCACAGCTCGGTGCGGAGATTCCTTGAAGCATTTACGAAGTTGCGACACATGGAAGACGTCGTGGATATGAGAGAATTGCGGCGGCAATTCCAATTTATATGCCACTTGACCACGTCTAGCAATAATGCGGAAAGGACCAATGTAGCGTGGAGCTAGCTTGCCCTTGATTCCGAAACGGTGAGTGCCCTTCATAGGAGTGACACGTAGATAAGCTTGATCACCAGGTTGATAAGTCAAACCCCATCGTTTGCGATCATAGTTGCTCTTCTGGCGGTCCTGAGCTGCCTTGAGGTTTTCACGGACGATACGAACTTGTTCTTCGGCATGTTGAATAATATCTAGACCCACGAGCGGTCGTTCCCCAGTTTCTGACCAATTCAGAGGGGTTCGACATCTACGTCCATAGAGAACTTCAAAGGGGGCCATTTTCAGACTAGCTTGATAGCTGTTGTTATAAGAGAACTCGGCATATGGAAGAGATTCTTCCCACTTCTTGCCGAAAGAAACAACACAAGCTCGTAGCATGTCTTCAAGCACTTGGTTGACTCGCTCGACATGGCCTTGGGACTGAGGATGATAAGCTGAACTCCAGGTAATATGAGTTCCCATAGCCTTTTGAAAACTTTCCCAGAAATGACCGGTGAATATGCTGCCACGGTCTAAACTGATCTCTTTCGGAATACCGTGGAGTGAAACAATTCTGGAGATATATAATTCTGCTAACTGACTAGCAGTGATCGTCTCCTTGACAGGCAGGAAGTGTGCAACTTTGGAGAGTTGGTCGACGACGACAAGAATAGCGTCGTGACCCTTCTGTGACCTGGGAAGTCCTGTAATGAAATCCATCTGAACCTTGTCCCATTTCCATAAAGGAATAGGTAACGGTTGCAGAATTCCAGCAGGCTTCTGATGTCCTGCTTTAACGCGTCGACACACATCACATTCAGCAACATATCGAGCAATGTCTTGCTTCATTCTAGACCACCAGTACCTTTGACGGAGATCACGATACATCTTGGTGCTACCCGGATGAATAGACAGCGGGGTATCATGTGCCTCCTTCATGACTTTGTCAGTCATAAGCTCGAAGCGAGGTACGACAATGCGGTCTCTGAAATACAAGGTTCCATCTTCAGACAGCGAGAAATCCCTGTACTTTACAAGGTGAAGGTCTTTCTTCATCAGATCAATTTCAGCACCTTTAGCTTGCGCATTCTTAACAGCTTTCTCAAGGTCTGGTTCAACAACCAAGGTTTTTAGGTATCCTTGGGGAACTATCTTGAGATTTAGCTTTCGAAGCTCTTCATACAGAAGTGGTTGCTGTAGCTGAACCTCAAGTTCAGAGCAGTAAGATTTACGGCTCAATGCATCAGCCATTACGTTAGCCTTGCCAGGGGTATAAGAAATACCCAAGTCATAGTCCGCAATGGTCTCCATCCATCTTTGCTGACGGAGATTCAGAGATGGCTGAGTGAACAAGTACTTCAAACTTTTATGATCCGTGTAGATCTCGCAACGATTACCGAGGAGGTAATGTCGCCACAACTGCAGTGCATATATCACAGCAGCTAGTTCTAGATCATGTACTGGATAATTCTCTTCATGTGGGCGCAACTGACGAGAGCCATAAGCAATCACTTTATGCTCTTGCATTAGGACACAGCCTAATCCTTCACGGGATGCGTCACAATAGATCACAAAGTCTTTGCGGGTATCTGGAGGAGATAGTACTGGGGCAGATGTTAGCTTGTCTTTGAGTGTTTGAAAACTTTCCTGACATTTTTCTGCCCATTCAAACTTAACGCCCTTGTGAAGCAGATCAGTCAAAGGCTTAGCAATCTTTGAGAAATTCTCGACAAAACGACGGCAATAGCTTGCGAGGCCGAGAAAACTTCTGACTTGCTTGACATTCTTCGGAGGAGTCCAGTCAAGAATAGCCTGAACTCGTTCTGGGTTAACGGCGATGCCATCTTTGGAAATCACATGGCCGAGATATGTCACTTCAGACAACCAGAATTCACATTTTGAATACTTGGCATACAACTGGTGTTCTCGGAGCCTTTCCAGTACAAGTCGGAGGTGTTCAGCATGTTCTTCTTTATTCTTTGAATAGACCAGAATATCATCTAGATATACCACGACGAATTTGTCGAGATAATCCATGAAGATATAATTCATCAATCGGGAGAATGTGGCTGGAGCATTTGTTAAGCCAAAAGACATTACGGTGTACTCATAAGAACCATAGCGAGTAACGAATGCTGTCTTGGGAATATCCTCTTCACGAACACGGATCTGGTGGTATCCCAATCTCAAATCAAGCTTAGAGAATACTGAGGAACCAGTAAGTTGATCATATAAATCGTTGATTCTGGGAAGCGGATACTTGTTCTGAATTGTTGCTTGGTTGATTGGTCGATAATCCTGAACCAATCGGTTAGTTCCATCCTTCTTCTTAACGAAGAGTGAAGGTGCTCCCCAAGCAGAGGAACTGGGGCGGATGAAACCTTTCTTAAGTGATGTGTCGATTTCTTCCTTGAGGTCGAGAAGGTGGTGCGGAGGCATCTTATAAGGACGCTTCACAATAGGAGTAGTGCCTGGTTTCAAGTCGATGACAAACTCAACAGCTCTAGCAGGGGGTATTCCTGGAAGTTCTTCTGGAAATACATCTTGAAAATCACGAACAACTGGAACGTTCTTGATGCCTTCAAGAGGTGAAGCATTCAATGCATTCAGAACATATATCTGGCTCTCAGCATCTTGAGCTATTCGGGCTGAGTATTTGACTATCTGGCCAGATGGGTGTGTGAGCTGGACTGTCTTAGTAGCACAGTCAATCAAAGCATTGTGGGCTGTCAACCAGTCCATACCGAGAATGATGTCTATGTCGGAAGGTCCAAGAGCAATAAGGGAAGCGGAGAACGTCAACCCTTCAATTTTGATCTGATTGTTGTGACTTACCACCTTGGTTTGCCACCTAGAACGGGGAGTGATAATCTCTAATGGTGTGGGCAATAACTCTAGAGGTAGCTCATGTCGCTGAGCAAATTGTTGAGACACAAAGGAATGTGATGCCCCAGAATCAAAGAGAACAGAAGCTGTAACTGAATTAACTGACAGAGTTCCCATCACGATTTTTGGAGACTCATGAGCTTCTCCCATTTTGACGTGAGTAACCTGGCCTCGGTCCATAGCAGACATCCTGGCCTTACGATTTCTGCAACGGTGGGTTCGATGGACCTTTGTACGACCATCAGGAGGACGTGGTACATCCTGAGGAGAAGCCATAACATTAGGCGGTCCATCATGAACCGTTAGCTGTCTTGGCGGTGAAGGCAGTCGAGGTGCAACATAAGACGGCCTTGGTGTTGGAGCAGGTTGATGATGAACATTGTGTGGGATCCAGACTCGACGTTTCTGAACAGGCTGACCCGAGGATGAGCCAGCTTCATGAGTGCGCTTGAGTGACTCCTGGTACTCAGTCAGAGCTGTTTCAACTTGGAAAGATTTGCTGACAAGCGTTGCGAAGTCTGTGAAATCATGGACAGCAAGTGCAAGTTTTACATCAGTACGTAGTCCTTCACGGAATTTCTCCTGCTTGCGAGTGTCGGTGTTGACGTCATCCTCAGCATAGCGGGACAGTTCGATAAATTTCCTCTGATATTCATCCACAGTCATTCTGCCCTGGGTAAGTTTGCGGAACTCCTGCTTCTTCTGGTCCGTCAGACCTTGAGGAATGTACCGTGCACGAAAAGCTGACTGAAATTCCTGCCAAGTGATTACAGTCTCTGCAGGCAACATACCCTTGTGGCTTTCCCACCATTGGGCAGCTGGACCCTTTAAGTGGAATGTCGCAAAGGTGACATAACTGGCAGGGGCAACATTAGCTGACTCCATCTCAAACAGGATGTCACGAAGCCAATCATCAGCATCCATAGGATTGGTGGAGTTGTGGAAAACGGACGGATTAAGGCACACAAATTCTGGCAGAGTTATTGGAGCATTCTGTTGCTGAGCATTCTGAGTTGGGAATTGAGCCAATACTCCGGTCATAAACTGACGGTTAAGCTCAAACTGCTGACGGTTGAGTTCAAACTGCTGCATCATGGCGGCAATATAGGGTGGAGGTGGAGGATCGTCAGCCATCCTGCCAAATCAACAGGGGCAGTTTAGCAAGTAAAACTGCAGGTGTATGGAATTATTCATGAAGTAACACGCACGACAGAAGGAAGTGCAATAGATACTTCATCATAGTCACACCAGACATTCAAATCCACACATAGTCTCGGTTACAAACCGGCATTACGACAGCTGAAAAGAGAAGGCTAGACAACTAGGCGGCGTGCAGGCACGCGGTAAGGAAGTACACAACGAGACATAGCAAAGGCTACATCAACGTCGGAGAAAACTGACGGAGCGAGGAATCTGCAAGTGACAACATAGGGTGCCCTCGATAAAAGGATCCTGTAAGCAGAACCTGGCCCAAAATCTTGAAGCAAGGGGGGAATATTTTCAGAACTCCGGGTGGATGTGATCACGAGAACCTAATGCTGGAGTTAGTAAAATCATTTAACCCGAATAGAAGAGAGAGCAGAGTCCCAGAGTAAAGGTCGAGGAGTAAAAGATCCTAATACCACCCAATTGGCGACGTGGGCCCGTAAGCCACACAGCCAGGTTAGTAAAACAATTTTCGGTTACTAGACTCAACTTCGGCCAAGGAGTTGGAAAGGGGGGTTCCTACAGTCAGTCAGCTCTGATACCAACTTGTGACGCCCCCGGCCCGATCGTGCACAAATCATACATGCAAATGCACACGATCAAGCCTAAGGACTCACGGGAAGATATCACAACACAACTCTAAAACATAAATAAAGTCATACAAGCTTTATATTACAAGCCAGGGGCCTCGAGGGCTCGAATACATAAGCTTGCGAACAAGCGTCAGCGGAAGCATCAGATATCTGAGTACAGATATTAAATAGAAACAGAAAGGCCTTTAGAAAGGCGGGGCAAAATAAAACACTACGATCGAAAGGCGAAGGCCTCCTGCCTGGGACCCTCCGATCCTACTCCTGGTCGTCAGTCAACTCGTAGTAGTATCCATCCTCTGGGTAGTAGTAGTAGCGATCGTCGGGGCATCTATCTCAGGGGGCTCCGTCCTCTGGTCACGTCAAACTGATATGTGGAGAAAAAGGAAAACAAAGCAACCGTGAGTACTCAGAAGTACTCAGCAAGCAAGGATCTACACTACATATGCAACATTTTCAAGGGGAGGCTGTATATGTGGACTGGGCTGCAGAAATGCCAGAATAGAGAGAAGGCCTAGTCCTATCGAAGACTAGCATCTTCAGCGGTCTTGCAGCAGTAGAAGAGAGTAGAACAATACCATATAATGTAGCAGTAATAATATCAACCTCACCCAGCGATCCTTTCTCGACTCCCTGTGAGAAAGCAATCCCAGAGCCATAAAGTCATCAAACCTCGTCCTGAGATCCTTTCTCGACTCCCTGTGAGAAAGCGATCCCAGAGCCAATACAGTCATCAACCTGTTAACGTCTCAAGGGTCCAGTTCTAGTTGTATCGATCGGGATACAACTCCGAGTGTCCTTTACCGTAGGACCGGCTATCGATAGAAGTGTTCTTCCCTGCAGGGGTGCACCAACTTACCCAACACGCTCGATTAACTTCGGCCGGACACACTTTCCTGGGTCATGCCCGGCCTCGGCCAAACGACACATTGCAACCCTACCTACAGCTCAGCAGAGAGGTCCCCGTCGGTCTACATCCTAAGCGCTCAGAGGTCTTGGGCCATCGCCCTGTGCACTCCGAGTCGTTGCGTGCAGGGGGAAGCCAGGCACCAGGGGGGCGCCGGTCCGTCCCGGCCGCAAGGCTGAACTAGACGTCTGACAGAGCTTTCGGCTGATGCTACGATGCAGAACGCCCATACTATGCCCACGTGATGGTTAGTGCTATCAGACCAGAGGCCTGCTCGGATCAAATATCCAAATCGTTAATGGACTAGGGCTTGCGGAAACGAGCAGAGACTCACGAAAGATGTGACCCCGTCGCCCCGTCTCGAGGACTTGCGGCAAGGGTTAAGAATGCCCGGCCGCGCCTCGTATTCACCACTCGGGCACCACACTGGCAACCCGCCTTCACATCACACACGGGTACCCCTCAGGGTCGACCCGCCTTTCCAAGTAACATTGTAAAGTCCAAGTATCCGTGTGTCCATAACATCAGGGAATCCGAGGTATCACCCTCATTGAATTCCCACTCGATGTATCCGTCAAGGTGAACTCGGAGGAATCACCCTCACTGGGTCCACACTTGAGGTGTTGTACGACAGCGTCGTTATCGGAAGCGGTGAAGGGGGAATCACCCTCGATGACCATGACCGAATAGCTACTCTACAGAGTTAACATCAGAAGTGCTACAAGAGGTTTCACCCTCGGCACTCGATAGTAACGCTGCAGTGTCGTTACAACTAAGGGGGGTGATGTGCGGTGTCGGGTCCTGGTCTTCAATCCCATTGATCGGGTCTTCTGACGATCCAGCGCGGCAGTCGGGATAAGTGGGGTCACTGATAGGTCTCTACCCAGCCTAGACTAAACAGTTTAGGATATGCAGGTAAATATCAACAGCAGGCTACAATAAACAGGCTATGCATCAGAATAGGTAAAGCAGTAGCAACAGCAATTCTAATGCAAGCATGGGAAATTAGAATGGGCGATATCGGGATGATCAAAGGGGGGGCTTGCCTGGTTGCTCGGCGGCAAGGGCAAGGTCGTCTATGGTGTCTCCGGGATCCGGAGCTGCGTCGGTCTCGGGGACGACGTCGGGGTCGGGGGCTATCGAGAGAGAAGAGGGGGAGGAAACAGTATAAATATAGAGCAAACATGAGCATGACAAATACGATACACGGTGCTAGGGGTAGTCTAACGCAGCATCACACGTAACAGACGGAGCGGGAGAATATCTGACGATATTTCCCGGGTCTTTGGAATTATCGGACAGAGGATAAGAGGGGAACGGTTGCAAGTTCGGATAGTTAGGGACGCGTGACGGACGAACGGACCGCGTATTCAGATTCGTCTCGTCGTTCTGAGCAACTTTCATGTACAAAGTTTTTCGATCTGAGTTACGGATTATTTTATATGATTTTCTAAAGCTTTTATTAATTTTCTGAATTTATTTTTATTGTTTAAATTAAACATTATCCAGAATAGTGCTCGCTGATGTCAGCATGACATCATGCTGATGTCAGCAAGGTTAATTAGGTTAACTAATTAATTAGCTCTAATTAACCAGGGTTACTTAAGTTAATTAACATTTAATTAATCTAATTAATCAAATTAGACTAATCTAAACAGTGTTAATTAACTAATTAATTATTTATTTTAATTATATTGTTTATTATTATTTATTTTAATTAACAGGCAGGGCTGTGGGCCCCACTGGTCAGTGGACCAGGGCCGGACATGTCCGGAGCATGCCCGTTCGGGACCGGACATGTCCAGTGCCCAAATGGCATGCGCGGGCGCGGGCGGGCGAGGCCGCGGCAGCGCGCGGCAGTGCGCGCGGGGCCGGAGCGGCAGATGGGGTGGCGGCGCGCGGCGCAGGCGGCGGGGGTGGCGGAGCAGAGGGGAGCAGCGGCGGCCGTAGCCGGTGCGGGCGCGTGCGGGGCGGCAGTGGCTGGCGAGCGACGCAGCAGGGAGAGCGGGGCGAGCGCGGTGAGAGGCGGAGCGGTCTTCGCGGGGCGCCTGCGCGAGCGACAGAAGGGCGCGGCGAGGGAGCTTCAGGGCGTGCGGGAGCGCGGCGGGGACAGCGCGGGCGCGGTGACCGCGGGCAGAGAGGAGGGGAGTGGAGGCCACGGGCCTCACCGGCGATGGAGGGAAGAGGCAGCGGTGCGCGAGGAGGGTGACGGGGACGACGGGGACGGCGCGGAAGCAGGCCGGCGGGGGAGCGCTCCGGCGAGGCGGCGTCCAACGGCGACGAGGGCGAGCACCGGGGCGCGGCGGCGTCGCGCGCCGAGGGAGAGAGGGGGCGCGACGGGGACGAGGCGACGATGGAGAGGCGAGGTCCGGCGAGGTGGCACCGGAGACGGCGAGCGGCGATGGGGCACGGCGTCGGCGCGGCCCGATCCAGAACTGGATCGGGGGGGAAGAGGAGCGAGGGGGGGGATTAGGGTTTCGGGGTGAGGGGAGGGGGTTATAGGCCCGGGGTGGGCCGGCCTGGGTGGTGGCCTGGTGGCCAGCTGGGCCACGGCCCAGTTGGTCCGGGGGGGGGGCTTTTCCTTTTTACCTTTTTTTTTATATTATTTATTTTCCTTTTCTGTTTTCTCTTTTATTTTTATTCCAAAAGACTTTTGTAAAATATGAGACTTGCTCCATTATTTACAGTGCATTATCTGTCACTGCTAGAAATTGGTTTGGGGTCCATATCTTTTTGTTTGGATTTTATTTAAATTGAAAAAGGATTAAACAGTGTTATGTTGCTGCTGTTCCTTGTTGTTCGAGTCCTTTTACAATTCCAACAAATGTTGCAATCATTTTTATAAATGCTATGAGAATATTTGCAACATGATGCACATTTTAGTTTTCAGGTTCAGGCAACTTTTATTTTCCACTTTCACTTAAATTTGGGTTTTGACTTAGGAGTTGAAAAGCATTATGATGCAAATGATGATCATGCACTGTTAATCATGCTGACTTGGCATTATCAAAATGGAATTACTGTAGTTAACCACCGGGGGTGTTACAGTCTGTCTCTACGTCTGTGTCTCTGAAGAGAGCGCCTCCTTTTATAGACGCGAAACGGCTGCCAGTGAAGCCTTCGGGAGCCTCCGCTCGACTGCCAGTGATGCCCTCACTTATTTATTTTACATACGGTAGCATGCACGCGTGTCCTACTAGGGTACATGCGTGTCCTTCTAAAATATGGATAGGCACGAGAGAAAGTGCCCGACAGACTTCAATCTTCAGGAATCTTCGCCTTTCTTCACATGGGCGTTGTCTCCCGGTGGATGATTGGCTTGCCTCCAGTGTCTTCTAATTATATGAGCAATGCACAGAGATTGCTCACACCGTTGGCTTGAATCCTGAACTCTGCCTTCTTCTGTGATGCAAATATTCTGGAATCTGATGCATCAAACATTTTATATATATATATATATATGGGTGGGTCTTCCCCGCCAATATGATTGATATACCATATCAATATTCGGGTTGCATCAATATTCGGGGGGGTCCTCCGCGCCCGAAAAATTGATAGCAATATCAATTCAAGTATATGGCCGATTGATTTATAGCAATATTCACGTATCATTAATTGCTAATCAATATGCTGCCCATGTCCAGCGATGTCCATATGGTCATCGTCAGACAAATAAGAAACATATTTTCGATTACTTTCTTTCTTTATTTCTTCAACTATTTCTTGTCTTAATTCCTTTAATATTTCTTCTTTCAAATCTATTTTCAATTCTTCTTTCCACACTTTTGACATATCTTCCCATTTTTCATCTATTTTCATATCTATATATTCCCCATTTAAAGAATCCACTCCTTTGACAAGGCATTCTTTATATGATTTATATTTTGGAGAAATATTATCTTTTTCATATTCGGAGCTTGATTCATCTATTTTCAACTTATTGAGAACTGCTGTTGCCGGATTGGCATTATTTCTCTTATGGAACTTGTGGATATATTCTTCGGCTGATGGCTCTATATAATATACAGGTCCTATGACAGCCTCTGCATGTTTTAAAGCTTCATCGGCCCAAGCATAACTTTTCCAGTTTATGCTTTCTCCATTTTTCTTTGCTATTAGATTTTCTATACTTATTTCTTCATATGAAGTATATATTCCTGGCCTCTTTCCTTCAAACAAGACATATAACGTCTTGTGCTCTGGATATTCCATATTCTCTGCGGACGTTTGTCCTTTATTCATCATTTTTCCTCTATTTAACATATTGAAATATTCTGCTAGGCTATTCAGGATTGATAGCATATAACCTTTATCATCTCTTTTGTTTTCTTCATAGATCTTTGAGCTTGTATGCCTGTACATATCTTTCTTAGCTGTTTAAAGACAAATGTTATGGCTTGAGATATGTTTACAATATTTCCTCCTGATTCCTTTTTATATTCCTCAAATATTATAGATCCTAAAGGGTCAGGCAATTTATTAAAATATCTTTCTACTACTCCTATATTAAAGCCTTGCTTAGCAGTGGTAGCATTATATAAGTAATGCTGAGAGAATTCTTTTATGCCTTTCCAGCTTGTTAGAGTTAATTTTTCTATTTCTCTTAATCTTTCATTTTGTAATGCAGTATGTCCTAATTCTGGATCTTCTGCTATGATCATATTTGAAATAACATTTGCAAAGTTATTCGGATTACTTCCTGCTCTTTTTAATTCTTGGTATTGATCAGGGCATGCTTCTACCCATTGTTCCCATAGAACTTTTACAGATTCTCCTAAAAATGTTTCAAGATATGTTAACATATCTTCAACCTTTGTGCCAATATTATGCTGGTTTTGTATATATTTTTGAACTATTAAACTTTTCCATATGCTAATTATATTCGGCCAATCTATCGGATCATGGGCTGCTAAATTTAAAATAGCACCATCATTTTTATAATTTTGAAATTGTACTGGCCTTTCAAAATCTCTTCTCTTGGTACCCATATATCTATATTGTCCAGGGATATATGTGGGTTGGTAGTCATCTTTTTCTGGAGGCCATTGTCCAGCTGATCTGGTAGGTCTCTCCCTTTCTTCATCTCTTCTTACTGACGATTCTCCATATCCCCTTCTTCTTTTTCCACTATTATCTACTTCCATGGCTTCCATTGCATTGTCTAAATTATGCAATCCCACATCATCTAGTGAGTTATAAAAATCATTATTTTGTTCTGCATCACCATAATTTTTATCTTCTAACTCTTCTTCTTCTTCTTCTTCTTCATAACTTTCTAATAAAAGCTTATTATTATATCCCATTGCTCTTCTTCATCCACAACTTCATCTTTGTGGCTCTGAGCAATATTCTTATTTTTATCATTATTTTCAGTGGTAACATTATTATTACTATTAATATTATCTTTCTTTACTTCTGCTGCTATGGTGTTATTTATCACACGAGAACAACTAATTGCTGGCTTTTTCTCACTTTTTAATCTTTTTAATCTAGAAATTTCTCTAATGAAAAATAATTCTCTTTCTCTTATCTTAGGCCAGTCTGTTGTCCATGAATGACTATATTCCCATTCTATATGCTTTAGTTTCTTTTCCCAATGAATTATTTCATCATCTATATTAGTTTTTTCCATGCATTCGGTTACACCTTTATTTTTATTATCACTAATTTCTGTTTCTGGCATAAAAGATTCTGTGTCTTCTATGGATGCTGATCTATAATTCATGAATCTGATACTACTACCTCCTTCATAATTTTGATAACTTATGTAGTTTTCAGGTAGTGTTAATTCCTTCTTTTCTATTAATTCACCTATCTTCCATTCTTCTCCTGCTCTTTCTTCAGAGCTAATTGTCAGAGGATTCATAAATTGTATGCCTTTAGATTGCATGCTATCAATTACATTATTTATGTTTACTCTATATCTAGAATTACTTTTGTTAGTGAGACTTCCTATAAATTCTATGCTTACTAACAAATTTGTTCCTTTAAAATCTTCATATCCTTTAGTTTGGAAACCAAAACTCATTTTTTCAATAAATTCTTTAACAGGCATTATTAGGTCTGGAGCTATGTATGTTATTAGTTTATTTTCATTCATATCTCCTTCCAGAAAGCCTAATGCCGCTTTATCAATTGATTCCCATCTTCTATCTAATAGTGTTATTAGCACTTTTGCTCCTAATTTCTTTCTTGTCATGCCTTTAACTCCTATGATATACATTCCTTGATGAATATATTTATAACCACAATATCTTAAATCATTTTCAATATTCTTGCTTACAATACGTAGATCTACTGGGTGCGTTAAAACACTTAGCTCTACTTCTCTAGATATTCTATATAAACTACTCTTGCTTTCAAACAAACCCATATGATAAACTTGCTGTGGTTTTATTTTTCTTAGAGTATCTTTTTGATATCTTTCTAAATCTTTTTGCAAATCTATAACTTCTTCTATGCTATCAGCATCATCAGCTTTGCATGATAATCTATGCTTCATTGCAAGAGGCTTAGAGTCTTGTCTTATTACCTGGAGGAATTTGTCTCTTCTGGAGACGCTGTTAGGTACATCCATCTTTCTGAATTAATATTTCTTGATGAAGATACTATTCCAGATGAGGATAACACAATATCCTTGTTGCTTTGTGTAACACCCCCAGTGGTTAGCCACAGTAATCCCATTTTGATAATGCCAAGTCAGCATGATTAACAGTGCATGATCATCATTAACATCATATTGCATTTCAACTCCTAAGTCAAAATTCAAATTTAAATGAAAGTGGAAAATAAAAGCTGTCCAACATAGAAACTAAATTGTTCATTAAATAGCAGATAAATCAGAGACAATTCTAAAATTGAGACCAACATCATTGGAGTTGGGTAAGTGACTCAAACATCTTCAAACAGCGACTAAAAACAATATTTAATAACCATTTATTAAATCTAATTTAAGTATGAAATGATGTTTTGCCCAAACTAATTTTAGGTGTTAGGGAATAAAGCACTGGTATTTAAGGACTAGGTCTCCCTTTTTACAAAATTCGGTTTGGGGCCTAACTATTTACTAAACAGAGATATATGAATTAAGAAAAAGAAAAAGAAAGAAAGCAAAAGAAAAAAAAAAGGCCCCCTCCTCCCGGGCCTCGGCCCAGCCACATGCCAGGCCGGCCCACCCCCACTCCTCCTTATCCCCTCACCCCCCGCAAACCCTAACCCCGACCCCCACTCCCCCCCACTCTCCCCTCATGCCTCCTCGTCCCTCTCCGATCTGGGCGGCGCCCCGCCCCCGACGCCGTCGGCCCCCATCGTCGCCGCCCCGGCCGGCCACCAAGCCGGCGACCTCACCTCGCCGCCCCGGCGCCCGCCTCGACCACCGCCTCGCCTCCTCCCCGACGCGCCCCGCGCCCGCCGCCGCTTGGAGCTCGGCGCCCCGGCCGACGCCGCCCGGCGCGCCTCCCCGCGCCGATCTGCCCCGCCTCGCCTCCTCCTCGTCCAACCTCCCCCGTGAGCACCCCCCCCGGCATCCGCTGCCGCCCTCCCCTTTCCCTTCATCGCTGTTCGCCGGAGCCGCGCTCCGGGCCGCGCTCACCGCGCCTCGGTCGCGAGCCCCTTCCCCCACTGCTGCCCTGCTCGCCCCTGCATGCTCGCGCATGCGCGCACACAGCCGCTGCTACGATGCTGCTTCCCACTGCCGCGCCGCCGCCGCGAGTCCTCCCCGGCGCCGACTCGCACCCCTGCCCCGCCCGCGCTCACCTCCCGCCCGCACACGGCCCAGCGCACGCCGGCGCCCGTCGCCGCCTCGCCCCGGCTCGCTCGCTCGCTGCGCCCGTGCGCCTGTGTGCGCGCGCGTGCATTTGGGCACCGGACGTGTCCAGCGCCGAACGGGCACAGCTCGGACATGTCCGGCTGTGCCACTGACGAACGGGGCCCAGCCCTTGTAGATATTAAAAATAATTAAAATTAATAAAAATAATTAATAAAAATATTTAATTAATTAATTAATTAATTAAGTTAATTAATCCTGATTAGGTTAATCTAATTAAGTAGTTAGTGTTAATTAAACAGTAAATTAATTAGTTAACCACTAATTAACCTAACAGCCTATGACAGGTGGGACCCACTGGTCCTGACGTCATGCTGACGTCAGCAAGACACTGTTTCGGATAATGTTTGATTTAAATAAATTAAATAAATTCCAGAAATCAATAAAAACTTTAGAAAATCATATCTTTTAATCCGTAACTCCAATGGAAAAACTTTGTACATGAAAATTGCTCAGAACGACGAGACGAATCCGAACACGTGGTCCGTTCGTCCGTCACACGTCCCTAACTATCCGAACATGCAACCGTTCCTCTCCGGTCATCTGTCTGACAAATGTCCGGAGACGGGAAAACATTCCCGGATGAATCCCACCTTCGCCAGTATCACCCGGCACTGCGTTAGGTCACCTCCGTCACCGCGTATTGCCATGATATGCTTTGTGCGGCACTTGTTCGCTGTGTATTTATACTGTTCCTCCCCCTCTTCTCTCTCTGTTAGACCCCGACACCGACGTCGTCCCCGAGACCGACGCAGCTCCGGAGCCCGGAGACACCACTGACAACCTTGCCCTTGCGCAGCCAACCAGGCAAGCCCCCCGCTTTGATCATCCCGATATCGCCCATTCTAATTTCCCATGCTTGCATTAGAATTTCTGCTGCTACTGCTTTACCTATTCTGATGCATAGCCTGTTTATTGTAGCCTGATGTTGATAATTACCTGCATATCCTAACTGCTTAGTTTAGGTTGGGTAGAGACCTATCAGTGACCCCACTTATCCCGACGCCGCGCTGGATCTATCAGAAGCCCGATCACGAGAATTGAAGACCAGGCCCCGACAACCGCACATCACCCCCCCTTAGTGTAATGACACTGCAGCGTTACTATCGAGTGCCGAGGGTGAAACCTCATGTAGCACTTACTGAGTTAACTCTGTAGAGTAAGCTATTCGATCGTGGTCATCGAGGGTGATTCTCCTTCACCGCTGTCCGATAACGACGCGTCGTACAACACCTCAAGTGTGGACCAGTGAGGGTGATTCCTCCCGAGTTCACCTTGACAGACACATCGAGTAGGAATCCAACGAGGGTGATACCTCGGATTCCCCTGATGTTATGGACACACGGATACTTGGAATGTACTATTGTTACTGGAAAGGCGGGTCGACCCTGAGGGGTAACCCGCGTGTGATGTGAAGGCGGGTTGCCAGTGTGGTGCCCGAGTGGTGAATACGAGCGCGCCGGGCATTCTTACCCTTCCGCAAGTCCTCGAACGGGCGACGGGGTCACATCTTTCGTGAGTCTCTGCTCGTTACACAAGCCTAGTCCTAACGATTTGGATATTTGATCCGAGCAGGCCTCTGGCCTGATAGCACTAACCATCACGTGGGCATAGTATGGGCGTTCTGCATCGTATGCATCAGCCGAAAGCTCTGTCAGACGTCCATTTCAGCAGTGCGGCATGGAGTGATTGCGCCATTTCGGTGGTGCTTGGATCTGGGCCATGTGCGCAACGATCCGGAGGGCGAGGGCGATGGCCAAGACCCCCTTGTGCTTAGGATGTAGACGGCGGGGACCTCTCTGCTGAGCTGTAGGTAGGGTTGCGATGTGTCGTTGGCCGAGGCCGGCATGACCCAGGAAAGTGTGTCCGGCCGGAGTTAATCGAGCGTGTTGGGTAAGTTGGTGCACCCCTGCAGGGAAGAAACGTTCTATCGATAGCCTGTCCTACGGTAAAGGACACTCGGAGTTGTATCCTGATTGATACAATCTTTAGAACGGGATACTTGGATACTAATGGCTCTGGGATTGCTTCTCGCAGGGATCGAGAAGGGATCTCCGGACGAGGTTGATGACTGTAGGCTTTGGGATTGCTTTCTCGCAGGGAGTCGAGAAAGGATCTCTGGGTGAGGTTGAGACTTAATGATACTGCTACATATTGTACTGTTCTACTATCTTCTCTACTGCTGCAAGAACCGCTGAAGATGTGTCTTCGATAGGACTAGGCCTTCTCTCTATTCTGGCATTTCTGCAGCCCAGTCCACATATACAGCCTCCCCTTGAAAATGTTGCATATGTTTGTAGATCCTTGCTTGCTGAGTACTTTTGAGTACTCACGTTGCTTGTTTTCCTTTTCTCCCCATATCAGTTTATCGTGACCAAATGACGGAGCCCCTGAGACAGCTGCCCTGCCGGCGATCGCTACTACTACTACCCAGAGGATGGATTCTGCTATGAGTTGACTGCGACCAGGAGTAGGATTGGAGGGTCCCAGGCAGGAGGCCTACGCCTTTCGATCGTAGTGTTTTATTTTGCCCCGCCTTTCTAAAGGCCTTTCTGTTTCTGTTTCATATCTGTACACAGATATCTGATGCTTCCGCGACGCTTGTTCGCCGCTTATGTATTCGACCCTCGAGCCCCTGGCTTGTAATATTAAAGCTTGTATGACTTTATTTATGTTTAGAGTGTGTTGTTGATACTTTCCGTGAGTCCTTAGGCTTGATCGTGTGCATTTGCGTGTATGGTTAGTGCACGATCGGGCCGGGGGGTCACAAGTTGGTATCAGAAGCCGACTGCCTCTAGGAAGCCCCTTTCCAACTCCTTGGCCGAAGTTGAGTCTAGTGGTCCAAAACTATTTACTAACTTGGCTGTGTGTCTTACGGGCCACATCGCCAATTTGGGTGGTATTAGTATCTTTATTCCTCATCTTTACTCTGGGACTCTGATCTCTCTCCTTTCGGGTTAACTAAAGTTTACTAACGACCGACACGTAGGATCTCGTAATTCTCGTCCACCCGAGAGCTGAATATCTGTGCGATTTTCCTGACATTGATCTGATTAGTCTGATAATCATTTTTCCTTCCATTGTTTTGTTTAACCTTTCTCTCTGAGATCGTTTAATACTTCTCCTTGTCTTTTGACAATAATGAGTTTCCTCTGTTTCAGATGGATTGTTTGTTTCCACCACACCCTGCGACGTAGCTATCAGCTATTCGAGCAGGATACATCCGAGTACATTCTTTATCCACTGGGGCAGATGTCAATCCGTTACAATACTCCAGTACTATCTCCTCCAGATACCCGCAAAGACTTTGTGTTTATTGTGAACGCATCCCGTGAAGGATTAGGCTGTGTCCTAATGAGAGCGTAAAGTGATTGCTATGGCTCTCGTCAGTTGCGCCCACATGAAGAGAATTATCCGTACATGATCTAGAACTAGCTGCTGTGAATCTATGCATTGCAGTTTGGTGGCGACATTACCTTCTCGGTAATCGTGCGAGATCTACACGGCATCATAAAGTCTGAAGTACTGTTCACTCACCTTCTCTAAACCTCCCGTCAGCAAAGATGGATGGAGGGCCATTGCGGATATGATTGGGGTATTTCCTATACCCCTGGAAGGCTAACGTGATGGCTGATGCCTTAAGCCGCAGTCCTATTGCGACAACCTCATGGTTAGGCGAGCTCAACCTCGTCTTTTTGAAGAACTATGCAAGCTGAACTCCGTATTGTCCCACAGGGCTCTCTAAATAACCTTGTGATACAAACCAGATCTTGAGAAAGCTGTTAAGAATGCGCAAGCTAAAGATGCTGAAGTTTGATCTGATGAAGAAAACCTTCACCTTGTAAAGTACAGGGATTTCTCGCTGTCTGAGATGGAACCTTGTATGTTAGAAACCGCATTGTCGTACCTCGTTTCAAACTCATGACTGACAAAGTCACGTAAGGAGGCACATGATACCCCGCTGTCTATTCATCACGGGTAGCACCAAGATGTAAGTCATCTCCGTCAAGGTACTGGTGGTCAGAATGAAGCAAGACATTGCTCGATATGTTCTAATGTGATGTGTGTCCGTCGCGTTAAAGCAGAACATCAAAACCAGCTGGAATCTGCAACCACTTCATTCCTCTAGGAAATGGGATAAGGTTCAGATGGATTTCGTTACAGACTTCCCAGGTCACAGAAGGGTCACGATGCTGCTATTCTTGTCGTTGTCGACCAACTCTCTAAAGTTGCACACTTTCGCCTGTCAAGAGGAACGATGACTTGCTAGTCAGTTTAGTAGAGTTGGTATATCTCCAGAATTGTATCATCCACGGTATTCCGAATGGAAGACCAGTTCGGTACCGTGGCGGTCTTTTCACTTCCAATTCTGGAGGAAAGTTTCTTCAAACAGCTCATGGGAACTCATATCACCTGGAGTCGCTTATCACCCCCCATCCCCAATCCCAAGGCATTGAGAGTTTAAATCACGTCTTGAAGACATGTGTGCGGAGCGTGTGTTATATCGTGTTGGCAAGAAGTGGGGAAGAAATCTTCATAGTCCGAGTTCTCCTAAACAACAGCTATCAGCAGTTTGAAAAAATGGCCCCCTTCAAGTACTCTATGGACGTAGTGTCGAACCCCTCTAATGGTCAGAAACTGGGGGAACGACGATCGTGGGTCCGGATACTATTCAACAAGGACCGAAGAACAAGTTCGTATTGTCCGGGAAAATCTCTAAGGCGGCTAGGACCGCCAGAAGAGCACACTATCGATCGAAAACGATGGGGTTTGACTTATGCAACCTGGTGATCAAGCTATTGCGAGGCACCCCGATGAAAAGCACTCACCGTTTGGAGAATCAAGGGCAAGCTAGCTCCACGCTACATTGGTCCTTTCCGCTTGTTTTGAGTAGACTGTGTCAGGGGCATATAAAATTGGAATTGCCGCCGCAATTCTCTCATTATCCACGACGGCTTACCACTGTGTCGCAGATTCGTCACTGTTCAAGGAATCTCCCGCACCGAGATGTGGATCACGAGGTGCTCGAATGGCAGATGACCTTATCCTTATAAGGAGCATCGAATCCGCATTCTCGATTCAAGCTGAACGTCGGACAGCCAGAAAAGTTTCCAAGCTTACGTCAAGTTCAGTGGTCAAATCATGCTGAAGATGAAAGCCACTTGGGAACGCGAGGATAATTTCGGCGGAATAACCACGAACTTTTTCCTTCAACTCTTATTATCGGATGAGAATTCTTGTTAGTGAGGAGATTTGTAACACCCCAGGGTTAGCCACAGTAATCCATTTGATAACGCAAGTCAGGCATGATAAACGTGCATGATCATCATTAATCATATTGCATTTCAACTGCCTAAGTCAAATTCAAATTAAATGAAAGTGGAAAATAAAAAGCTGTCCAACATAGAAACCTAAATTGTGGTCATCCAAATAGCAGATAACATCAGAGACAATATCTACATAATTGTAGACCAACATCATTGGAGTTGGGTAAGGGACTTCACAATCTATCAAATCAACGACGAAAAAGACATTTTTAAAACCATATTTTAATCTAATTGAAGTATGAAATGATGTTTTGACCCAACTAATTTTAGGTGTTAGGGCATAAAGCACTGGTATTTAAGGATACGGTCTCCCTTTTTACAAAATTCGGTTTGGGGGCCCTAAACTATTTACTAAACAGGAGATATATGAATTAGAAAAAGAAAAAGAAAGAAAAGCAAAAGAAAAAAAAAAAAGGCCCCGCCTCTCCGGGCTCGGCCCAGCCACATGCCCAGGGCGGCCCACCCCCTCAATCATCCTTATCCCCTCCCCCCCCGCTGAAAACACTAACCCCGACCCCCACTCCCCCCAACTCTCCCTCAGATCCTCTCACCTCTCCGATCTGGGCGGCGCCCGCCCCCGACGCCGTCGCACCATCGTCGCCAGAAAAGGAAGGAAAGAGATGGAGAAATACAATCGACGCGAAACGGGAAACGAACACTGACCACCACCGCCTCGCCTATCCCCGACGCGCCCGCGCCCGCGCCGCTTGGAAGCTCGGCGCCCCGGCCGGCCGCGCCGCCGGCGCGCCTCCCCGCCGCCGATCTGCCCCGCCTCGCCTCCTCCTCGTCCAACCTCCCCCGTGAGCACCCCCCCGGCATCCGCTGCCGCCCTCCCCTTTCCCTTCATCGCCGTTCGCCGGAGCCGCGCTCCGGGCCACGCTCACCGCGCCTCGGTCGCGAGCCCCTTCCCCCACTGCTGCCCTGCTCACCCCTGCATGCTCGCGCATGCGCGCACACAGCCGCTGCTACGATGCTGCTTCCCACTGCCGCGCCGCCGCCGCGAGTCCTCCCTGGCGCCGACTCGCACCCCTGCCCCGCCCGCGCTCACCTCCCGCCCGCACACGGCCCCGCGCACGCCGGCGCCCGTCGCCGCCTCGCCCCGGCTCGCTCGCTCGCCGCGCCCGTGCGCCTGTGTGCGCGCGCGTGCATTTGGGCACCGGACGTGTCCAGCGCCAAACGGGCACAGCTCGGACATGTCCGGCTGTGCCACTGACGAACGGGGCCCAGCCCTTGTAGATATTAAAAATAATTAAAATAAATAAAAATATTTAATAAAAATATTTAATTAATTAATTAATTAATTAAATAAGTTAATTAATCCTGATTAGGTTAATCTAATTAAGTAGTTAGTGTTAATTAAACAGTAAATTAATTAGTTAACCACTAATTAACCTAACAGCCTATGACAGGTGGGACCCACTGGTCCTGACGTCATCCTGACGTCATGCTGACGTCAGCAAGACACTGTTTCGGATAATGTTTGATTTAAATAAATTAAATAAATTCCAGAAATCAATAAAAACTTTAGAAAATCATATCTTTTAATCCGTAACTCCAATGGAAAAACTTTGTACATGAAAATTGCTCAGAACGACGAGACGAATCCGAACACGTGGTCCGTTCGTCCGTCACACGTCCCTAACTATCCGAACATGCAACCGTTCCTCTCCGGTCATCTGTCTGACAAATGTCCGGAGACGGGAAAACATTCCCGGATGAATCCCACCTTCGCCAGTATCACCCGGCACTGCGTTAGGTCACCTCCGTCACTGCGTATTGCCATGATATGCTTTGTGCTGCACTTGTTCGCTGTGTATTTATACTGTTTCCTCCCCCTCTTCTCTCTTGTTAGACCCCGACACCGACGTCGTCCCCGAGACCGACGCAGCTCCGGAGCCCGGAGACACCACTGACAACCTTGCCCTTGCCGCCGAGCAACCAGGCAAGCCCCCGCTTTGATCATCCCGATATCGCCCATTCTAATTTCCCATGCTTGCATTAGAATTTCTGCTGCTACTGCTTTACCTATTCTGATGCATAGCCTGTTTATTGTAGCCTGATGTTGATAATTACCTGCATATCCTAAACTGCTTAGTTTAGGTTGGGTAGAGACCTATCAGTGACCCCACTTATCCCGACTGCCGCGCTGGATCATCAGAAGACCCGATCAACGAGAATTGAAGACCAGGCCCCGACACCGCACATCACCCCCCCTTAGTTGTAATGACACTGCAGCGTTACTATCGAGTGCCGAGGGTGAAACCTCATGTAGCACTTCTGATGTTAACTCTGTAGAGTAGCTATTCGATCGTGGTCATCGAGGGTGATTCCTCCTTCACCGCTTCCGATAACGACGCTGTCGTACAACACCTCAAGTGTGGACCCAGTGAGGGTGATTCCTCCGAGTTCACCTTGACAGACACATCGAGTAGGAATCCAACGAGGGTGATACCTCGGATTCCCCTGATGTTATGGACACACGGATACTTGGAATGTACTATTGTTACTTGGAAAGGCGGGTCGACCCTGAGGGGTACCCGCGTGTGATGTGAAGGCGGGTTGCCAGTGTGGTGCCCGAGTGGTGAATACGAGGCGCGGCCGGGCATTCTTAACCCTTGCCGCAAGTCCTCGAGACGGGGCGACGGGGTCACATCTTTCGTGAGTCTCTGCTCGTTACCACAAGCCCTAGTCCTAACGATTTGGATATTTGATCCGAGCAGGCCTCTGGCCTGATAGCACTAACCATCACGTGGGCATAGTATGGGCGTTCTGCATCGTATGCATCAGCCGAAAGCTCTGTCAGACGTCCAGTTCAGCAGTGCGGCATGGAGTGATTGGCGCCATTTCGGTGGTGCTTGGATCTGGGCCATGTGCGCAACGATCCGGAGGGCGAGGGGCGATGGCCAAGACCCCCTTGTGCTTAGGATGTAGACCGGCGGGGACCTCTCTGCTGAGCTGTAGGTAGGGTTGCGATGTGTCGTTTGGCCGAGGCCGGGCATGACCCAGGAAAGTGTGTCCGGCCGGAGTTAATCGAGCGTGTTGGGTAAGTTGGTGCACCCCTGCAGGGAAGAAAAGTTCTATCGATAGCCTGTCCTACGGTAAAGGACACTCGGAGTTGTATCCTGATTGATACAATCTTTAGAACGGGATACTTGGATACTATGGCTCTGGGATTGCTTCTCGCAGGGAGTCGAGAAGGGATCTCCGGACGAGGTTGATGACTGTATGGCTCTGGGATTGCTTTCTCGCAGGGAGTCGAGAAAGGATCTCTGGGTGAGGTTGAGACTTAATGATACTGCTACATTATATTGTACTGTTCTACTCTCTTCTACTGCTGCAAGACCGCTGAAGATGCAGGTCTTCGATAGGACTAGGCCTTCTCTCTATTCTGGCATTTCTGCAGCCCAGTCCACATATACAGCCTCCCCTTGAAAATGTTGCATATGTAGTGTAGATCCTTGCTTGCTGAGTACTTTTGAGTACTCACGGTTGCTTTGTTTTCCTTTTCTCCCCATATCAGTTTATCGTGACCAAAATGACGGAGCCCCTGAGACAGCTGCCCTGCCGGCGATCGCTACTACTACTACCCAGAGGATGGATTCTGCTATGAGTTGACTGACGACCAGGAGTAGGATCGGAGGGTCCCAGGCAGGAGGCCTACGCCTTTCGATCGTAGTGTTTTATTTTGCCCCGCCTTTCTAAAGGCCTTTCTGTTTCTGTTTCATATCTGTACACAGATATCTGATGCTTCCGCCGACGCTTGTTCGCAAGCTTATGTATTCGAGCCCTCGAGGCCCCTGGCTTGTAATATAAAGCTTGTATGACTTTATTTATGTTTTAGAGTTGTGTTGTGATATCTTCCCGTGAGTCCTTAGGCTTGATCGTGTGCATTTGCGTGTATGGTTAGTGCACGATCGGGCCGGGGGCGTCACAAGTTGGTATCAGAGCCGACTGCCTCTAGGAAGCCCCCTTTCCAACTCCTTGGCCGAAGTTGAGTCTAGTGGTCCAAAACTATTTTACTAACTTGGCTGTGTGTCTTACGGGCCCACATCGCCAATTGGGTGGTATTAGTATCTTTTATTCCTCATCTTTACTCTGGGACTCTGATCTCTCTTCCTTTCGGGTTAACTAAAGTTTACTAACGCCGACACTTAGGATCTCGTAATTCTCGTCCACCCGGAGAGCTGAATATCTGTGCGATTTTCCTGACATTGATCTGATTAGTCTGATAATCATTTTCCTTTCCATTGTTTTGTTTAACCTTTCTCTCTGAGATCGGTTATACTTCTCCTTGTCTTTTGACAATCATGAGTTTCCTCTGTTTCAGATGGATTGTTTGTTTCCACCACACCCTGCGACGTAGCTACCAGCTATTCGAGCAGGGATACATCCAGAGTACATTCTTTATCCACTGGGGCAGATGTCAATCCGTTACAATACTCCAGTACTATCTCCTCCAGATACCCGCAAAGACTTTGTGATTTATTGTGACGCATCCCGTGAAGGATTAGGCTGTGTCCTAATGCGAGAGCGTAAAGTGATTGCTTATGGCTCTCGTCAGTTGCGCCCACATGAAGAGAATTATCCGGTACATGATCTAGAACTAGCTGCTGTGATCTATGCATTGCAGTTGTGGCGACATTACCTTCTCGGTAATCGTTGCGAGATCTACACGGATCATAAAAGTCTGAAGTACTTGTTCACTCAACCTTCTCTAAACCTCCGTCAGCAAAGATGGATGGAGGCCATTGCGGACTATGATTTGGGTATTTCCTATACCCCTGGCAAGGCTAACGTGATGGCTGATGCCTTAAGCCGCAAGTCCTATTGCGACAACCTCATGGTTAGGCGAGCTCAACCTCGTCTTTTTGAAGAACTATGCAAGCTGAATCTCCGTATTGTCCCACAGGGCTCTCTAAATAACCTTGTGATACAACCAGATCTTGAGAAAGCTGTTAAGAATGCGCAAGCTAAAGATGCTGAAGTTGATCTGATGAAGAAAGACCTTCACCTTGTAAAGTACAGGGATTTCTCGCTGTCTGAAGATGGAACCTTGTATTTTAGAAA
Source organism: Thinopyrum elongatum (assembly GCA_011799875.1). Lineage (NCBI taxonomy): Eukaryota > Viridiplantae > Streptophyta > Magnoliopsida > Poales > Poaceae > Thinopyrum > Thinopyrum elongatum. Next base: position 477,089,252 of record CM022300.1, on the reverse strand, counting down.
CCGCATTGTCGTACCTCGTTTCAAACTCATGACTGACAAAGTCATGAAGGAGGCACATGATACCCCGCTGTCTATTCATCCGGGTAGCACCAAGATGTATCGTGATCTCCGTCAAAGGTACTGGTGGTCTAGAATGAAGCAAGACATTGCTCGATATGTTGCTGAATGTGATGTGTGTCGTCGCGTTAAAGCAGAACATCAGAAACCAGCTGGAATTCTGCAACCACTTCCTATTCCTCTATGGAAATGGGATAAGGTTCAGATGGATTTCGTTACAGGACTTCCCAGGTCACAGAAGGGTCACGATGCTATTCTTGTCGTTGTCGACCAACTCTCTAAAGTTGCACACTTTCTGCCTGTCAAGGAGACGATGACTGCTAGTCAGTTAGTAGAGTTGTATATCTCCAGAATTGTATCACTCCACGGTATTCCGAAGGAGACCAGTTCGGACCGTGGCGGTCTTTTCACTTCCAAATTCTGGGAAAGTTTTCAAACAGCTATGGGAACTCATATCACCTGGAGTTCAGCTTATCACCCCCAATCCCAAGGCCAAGTTGAACGAGTTAATCAAGTGCTTGAAGACATGTTGCGAGCTTGTGTTATATCGTTTGGCAAGAAGTGGGAAGAATCTCTTCCATATGCCGAGTTCTCCTATAACAACAGCTATCAAGCCAGTTTGAAAATGGCCCCCTTCGAAGTACTCTATGGACGTAAGTGTCGAACCCCTCTGAATTGGTCAGAAACTGGGGAACGACCGCTCGTGGGTCCGGATATTATTCAACAAGCCGAAGAACAAGTTCGTATTGTCCGGGAAAATCTCAAGGCGGCTCAGGACCGCCAGAAGAGCAACTATGATCGCAAACGATGGGGTTTGACTTATCAACCTGGTGATCAAGCTTATCTGCGAGTCACCCCGATGAAAGGCACTC
>CM022300.1:477075386-477087488 GCA_011799875.1 Thinopyrum elongatum | reverse complement strand
CCCGCGCTGATCTGCCCCGCCTCGCCTCCTCCTCGTCCAACCTCCCCCGTGAGCACCCCCCCGGCATCCGCTGTCGCCCTCCCCTTTCCCTTCGTCGCCGTTCGCCGGAGCCGCGCTCACCGCGCCTCGGTCGCGAGCCCCTTCCCCCACTGCTGCCCTGCTCGCCCCTGCGTGCTCGCGCGTGCGCGCACACAGCCGCTGCTGCGCTGCTGCTTCTCACTGCCGCGCCGCCGCCGCGAGTCCTCCCTGGCGCCGACTCGCACCCCTGCCCCGCCCGCGCTCACCTCCCGCCCGCACACGGCCCCGCGCACGCCGGCGCCCGTCGCCGCCTCGCCCCGGCTCGCTCGCTCGCCGCGCCCGTGCGCCAGTGTGCGCGCGCGTGCATTTGGGCACCGGACGTGTCCAGCGCCGAACGGGCACAGCTCGGACATGTCCGGCTGTGCCACTAACGAACGGGGCCCAGCCCTTGTAGATATTAAAAATAATTAAAATAAATAAAAATAATTAATAAAAACAATTAATTAATTAATTAATTAGTTAATTAATTAAGTTAATTAATCCTGATTAGGTTAATCTAATTAAGTAGTTAGTGTTAATTAAACAGTAAATTAATTAGTTAACCACTAATTAACCTAACAGCCTATGACAGGTGGGACCCACTGGTCCTGACGTCATGCTGACGTCAGCAAGACACTGTTTCGGATAATGTTTGATTTAAATAAAATAAATAAATTCCAGAAATCAATAAAAACTTTAGAAAATCATATCTTTTAATCCGTAACTCCAATGGAAAAACTTTGTACATGAAAATTGCTCAGAACGACGAGACGAATCCGAACACGTGGTCCGTTCGTCCGTCACACGTCCCTAACTATCCAAACATGCAACCGTTCCTCTCCGGTCATCTGTCTGACAAATGTCCGGAGACGGGAAAACATTCCCGGATGAATCCCACCTTCGCCAGTATCACCCGGCACTGCGTTAGGTCACCTCCGTCACCGCGTATTGCCATGATATGCTTTGTGCTGCACTTGTTCGCTGTGTATTTATACTGTTTCCTCCCCCTCTTCTCTCTCGTTAGACCCCGACACCGACGTCGTCCCCGAGACCGACGCAGCTCCGGAGCCCGGAGACACCACTGACAACCTTGCCCTTGCCGCCGAGCAACCAGGCAAGCCCCCCCTTTGATCATCCCGATATCGCCCATTCTAATTTCCCATGCTTGCATTAGAATTGCTGCTGCTACTGCTTTACCTATTCTGATGCATAGCCTGTTTATTGTAGCCTGCTGTTGATAATTACCTGCATATCCTAAACTGCTTAGTTTAGGCTGGGTAGAGACCTATCAGTGACCCCACTTATCCCGACTGCCGCGCTGGATCGTCAGAAGACCCGATCAACGGGAATTGAAGACCAGGCCCCAACACCGCACATCACCCCCCCCTTAGTTGTAACGACACTGCAGCGTTACTATCGAGTGCCGAGGGTGAAACCTCATGTAGCACTTCTGATGTTAACTCTGTAGAGTAGCTATTCGATCGTGGTCATCGAGGGTGATTCCTCCTTCACCGCTTCCGATAACGACGCTGTCGTACAACACCTCAAGTGTGGACCCAGTGAGGGTGATTCCTCCGAGTTCACCTTGACAGACACATCGAGTAGGAATCCAACGAGGGTGATACCTCGGATTCCACTGATGTTATGGACATACGGATACTTGGAATGTACTATTGTTACTTGGAAAGGCGGGTTGACCCTGAGGGGTACCCGCGTGTGATGTGAAGGCGGGTTGCCAGTGTGGTGCCCGAGTGGTGAATACGAGGCGCGGCCGGGCATTCTTAACCCTTGCCGCAAGTCCTCGATACGGGGCGACGTGGTCACATCTTTCGTGAGTCTCTGCTTGTTACCGCAAGCCCTAGTCCTAATGATTTGGATATTTGATCCGAGCAGGCCTCTGGCCTGATAGCACTAACCATCACGTGGGCATAGTATGGGCGTTCTGCATCGTATGCATCAGCCGAAAGCTCTGTCAGACGTCCAGTTCAGCAGTGCGGCATGGAGTGATTGGCGCCATTTCGGTGGTGCTTGGATCTGGGCCATGTGCGCAACGATCCGGAGGGCGAGGGGCGATGGCCAAGACCCCCTTGCGCTTAGGATATAGACCGGCGGGGACCTCTCTGCTGAGCTGTAGGTAGGGTTGCGATGTGTCGTTTGGCCGAGGCCGGGCATGACCCAGGAAAGTGTGTCCGGCCGGAGTTAATCGAGCGTGTTGGGTAAGTTGGTGCACCCCTGCAGGGAAGAAAACTTCTATCGATAGCTTGTCCTACGGTAAAGGACACTCGGAGTTGTATCCTGATTGATACAATCTTTAGAACTGGATACTTGGATACTATGGCTCTGGGATTGCTTCTCGCAGGGAGTCGAGAAGGGATCTCCGGACGAGGTTGATGACTGTATGGCTCTGGGATTGCTTTCTCGCAGGGAGTCGAGAAAGGATCTCTGGGTGAGGTTGAGACTTAATGATACTGCTACATTATATTGTACTGTTCTACTCTCTTCTACTGCTGCAAGACCGCTGAAGATGCTAGTCTTCGATAGGACTAGGCCTTCTCTCTATTCTGGCATTTCTGCAGCCCAGTCCACATATACAGCCTCCCCTTGAAAATGTTGCATATGTAGTGTAGATCCTTGCTTGCTGAGTACTTTTGAGTACTCACGGTTGCTTTGTTTTCCTTTTCTCCCCATATCAGTTTATCGTGACCAAAATGACGGAGCCCCTGAGACAGCTGCCCTGCCGGCGATCGCTACTACTACTACCCAGAGGATGGATTCTGCTATGAGTTGACTGACGACCAGGAGTAGGATCGGAGGGTCCCAGGCAGGAGGCCTACGCCTTTCGATCGTAGTGTTTTATTTTGCCCCGCCTTTCTAAAGGCCTTTCTGTTTCTGTTTCATATCTGTACACAGATATCTGATGCTTCCGCTGACGCTTGTTCGCAAGCTTATGTATTCGAGCCCTCGAGGCCCCTGGCTTGTAATATAAAGCTTGTATGACTTTATTTATGTTTTAGAGTTGTGTTGTGATATCTTCCCGTGAGTCCTTAGGCTTGATCGTGTGCATTTGCGTGTATGGTTAGTGCACGATCGAGCCGGGGGCGTCACACTTTGAACACTATTTAGCTTTTCCAAAACTCGGATTAAAAGCTGGAGGATAGTGTTATTCTGCCTTATTATAATTTTAGAGTCTTCTTTTGGTGAGTCGTGATCAGAAAATCCGACAGGGCGTGACAAATGTATAGCAACTTCGTTTAAAGCTTTGCTATATTCGTTCATATAATTAAGAGAGGATAAGAGTTTTTACCTCTTGAACTAACCTTTTTATTTCAGGAATGTCTTGACTTGATTCAAAGCGTGACGACGAGTCTTTACCTTTAAAAAGATAACGGCCTATTGACAACACTTCTTCTTTAATATAGTCGTTATTCTTGCAAATAATATTCTGTCTTGCTTTTGCTTCTTCAAGTTTATGAAGAATGATATCTATTTTATTATTTAACCCGGAGCACTTGTCTGCGAGTTTTTGATATTCTTTGAATATGCTTTCAAATTTTTGCTCAAGTATATCTTGCCTTTTTCCCCAAGATATGTAAAAATTATATATCAAATCGACCACAATATTTAGCTGACTATGAGATGTATGCCAAATATGCTCCTCAGAGGGATTTATTCTGCACCTTATATTAATATCTTCTTTAGTATTTATTACCTTACCTGTACTAACTTCTAAATTTAAATACCTTAACCTTTCAATGATTATATTCTGACCTGATACCAACTATACCAAATTTAATATATATGCAAATATATATATCCAATATATTTTACCAATATTCTGCGGTCTATATCAGTGTGCGCGAACAATATATATGCGGTGCTATTTGATGCTGATTAGTGTCTGCGGTTAATATTCAGCTTACTATTTGAGACTATTTGCTTTACAATTCAGTACTATTGGCTTTACTTTTCGTTACTATTCCAATTATTGGTGCTTGTCTGGATATTAATTTGGCTAATATTCGCTTATATGCAGGATCTATTAGGAGCTGACGAGGCTTAGTCAGTTCGTCCGACGGTGCGCGCAGTGGTGTAATATTCCTACTCGGTACTCACCATATTTATAATTACGTTGCATCAGATGTAGCTAGTTACGTTCACTTGACGGTTTTAATTGCAAATTTATTAGGCAGAATTCTTATCGTCTTCCCAGACAGTTCCACCCGAAGGGAACACTTCTCTACGGCAACGGGTTTTCACTCAACGCCAACTCTGGGCTACACGGAGAACAAACACGCAGAGGTTTCTCCTATAGGATCCCTAGTATAAGAACTCTTCCCATAAATTCAGAAATAAAAACACCAAGTGAAACCAAAGGAACTACATCATTTCAACAACATAATTTACATATGGTTTTCCCTTTCGGGAAACCCCGAAGGGATTACACACGAACTAGGAGATTACCTTGATATTCTTGGCGATCTCAGCGCCTTCTTGGCTATACTACTTAGTGGAGTGGCTAATCTCCTACTAAGCAAGGAAGAGAGCTGGCTGCTTGCTTCTCTCGAGTGCTCTCTCTCTCTTCTCTGGCTTGAGTGCTCTCTGCCTCTCTCCCTCTCTCTCTCTCTCTGTCTGTCTCTCTGTGTGTGAAGAGAGCGCCTCCTTTTATAGCCGTGAAACGGCTGCCAGTGAGGCCTTCGGGAGCCTCCGCTTGACTGCCAGTGATGCCCTCACTTATTTATTTTACATACGGTAGCATGCACGCGTGTCCTACTAGGGTACATGCGTGTCCTTCTAAAATATGGATAGGCACGAGAGAAAGTGCCCGACAGACTTCAATCTTCAGGAATCTTCGCCTTTCTTCACATGGGCGTTGTCTCCCGGTGGATGATTGGCTTGCCTCCAGTGTCTTCTAATTATATGAGCAATGCACAGAGATTGCTCACACCGTTGGCTTGAATCCTGAACTCTGCCTTCTTCTCTGATGTAAATATTCTGGAATCTGATGCATCAAACATTTTTTTTATATATATATGGGTGGGTCTTCCCCGCCAATATGATTAATATACCATATCAATATTCGGGTTGCATCAATATTCGGGGAGGTCCTCCGCGCCCGAAAAATTGATGCAACCCGAATATTGATATGGTATATCAATCATATTGGCGGGGAAGACCCACCCATATACTCCTAGTTCGTGTGTAATCCCTTCGGGGTTTCCCGAAAGGGAAAACCATATGTAAATTATGTTGTTGAAATGATGTAGTTTCTTTGGTTTCACTTGGTGTTTTTATTTCTGAATTTATGGGAAGAGTTCTTATGCTAGGGATCCTATAGGAGAAACCTCTGCGTGTTTGTTCTCCGTGTAGCCCAGAGTTGGCGTTGAGTGAGAACCCGTTGCGGTAGAGAAGTGTTCCCTTCGGGTGGAACTGCCTGGGAAGACGATAAGAATTCTGCCTAATAAATTTGCAATTAAAACCGTCAAGTGAACGTAACTAGCTACATCTAATGCAACGTAATGATAAATATGATGAGTACCGAGTAGGAATTTCACAACATGCGAAGAACGAACAGGACGAATATCTGGTCCCGGCAGCCAGCTAATAGATCCTGCATATTGGTTGAAGTTAAGCAAGAATTAGCCGTGTTAACTATCAGACACACACATATCATTGAAATAGTGGCAAATAATTGAATATTGCTGCAAATAGTGAAATACTTTTCTAAATAGTAAGGCACCAATTATTTGCATAGTGCCAAATAGTAAGCTGAATATTAACCGCAGATACTGATCAGCATCAAATAGCACCGCATATATATATTGTTCGCGCACACTGATATAGACCGCAGAATATTGGTAAAATATATTGGATATATATATTTGTCAATATTGTGACGCCCCCGGCCCGATCGTGCACTAATCATACACGCAAATGCACACGATCAAGCCTAAGGACTCACGGGAAGATATCACAACACAACTCTAAAACATAAATAAAGTCATACAAGCTTTATATTACAAGCCAGGGCCTCGAAGGCTCGAATACATAGCTCGATGGCATACAAGCATCAGCGGAAGCATCAGTTATCTGAGTACAGATATGAAAGAGAAACAGAAAGGCCTTTAGAAAGGCGGGGCAAAATAAAACACTACGATCGAAAGGCGCAGGCCTCCTGCCTGGGACCCTCCGAACCTACTCCTGGTCGACAGCCAACTCGTAGCAGAAGCCATCCTCGGGGTAGTAGTAGTAGTCGAACGTCGGCGGGGGTAGCTGTCTCAGCGGCTCCGTCATCTGGTCACGATGAACTGATATGGGGGGAAAAGGAAAGAAAAGCAACCGTGAGTACTCTGAAGTACTCAGCAAGCAAGGATCTACACTACATATGCAACATTATCAAAGGGAGGCTGTATATGTGGACTGGGCTGCAGAAATGCCAGAATAGAGAGAAGCCTAGTCCTATCGAAGACTAGCATCTTCAGCGGTCTTGCAGCACTAGAAGAGAGTAGTACAATACAATATAATGTAGCAGAAATAATATCAACCTCACCCAGAGATCCTTTCTCGACTCCCTGCGAGAAAGCAATCCCAGAGCCATAAAGTCATCAACCTCGTCCTGAGATCCCTTCTCGACTCCCTGCGAGAAGCAATCCCAGAGCCGCATAGTATACAGGTCTCATCACAGGTATCCAGTTCTAGTTGTATCGATCGGGATACAACTCCGAGTGTCCTTTACCGTAGGACCGGCTATCGATAGAAGTGTTCTTCCCTGCAGGGGTGCACCAACTTACCCAACACGCTCGATTAACTCCGGCCGGACACACTTTCCTGGGTCATGCCCGACCTCGGTCAAACGACACATCGCAACCCTACCTACAGCTCAGCAGAGAGGTCCCCGCCGGTCTACATCCTAAGCGCAAGGGGGTCTTGGCCATCGCCCCTCGCCCTCCGGGTCGTTGCGTGCCGGGCGAACCAGGCTCCACCCCTCAGGATGGTGCCGGCCCAGCCCGGCCGCAGTGCTGAACTAGACGTCTGACAGAGCTTTCGGCTGATGCATACGATGCAGAACGCCCATACTATGCCCACGTGATGGTTAGTGCTATCAGACCAGAGGCCTGCTCGGATCAAATATCCAAATCGTAAGTGGACTAGGGGCTTGCGGTAACGAGCAGAGACTCACGAAAGATGTGACCCCGTCGCCCCGTCTCGAGGACTTGCGGCAAGGGCCATGAATGCCCGGCCACGCCTCGTATTCAACACTCGGGCACCATACAGGCAACCCGTCTTCACATCACATGCGGGTACCCCTCAGGGTCGACCCGCCTTTCCAAGTAACAACAGTACAGTCCAAGTATCCGTGTGTCCATAACATCAAGGGAATCCGAGGTATCACCCTCGTTGGATTCCTACCGATGTATCTGTCAAGGTGAACGTAGGAGGAATCACCCTCGCTGGGTTCACACTTGATGTGTTGCACGACAGCGTCGTATCGGAAGTGGAGAAGGAGGAATCACCCTCGATGACCACGACCAAATAGCTTCTCTACAGAGTTAACATCAGGAGTGCTATAAGAGGTTTCACCCTCGGCACTCGATAGTAACGCTGCAGTGTCGTTACAACTAAAGGGGGTGATGTGCGGTGTCGGGGCCTGGTCTTCAATCCCGTTGATCGGGTCTTCTGACGATCCAGCGCGGCAGTCGGGATAAGTGGGGTCACTGATAGGTCTCTACCCAGCCTAGACTAAACAGTTTAGGATATGCAGGTAATTATCAACAGCAGGTTACAATGAACAGGCTATGCATCAGAATAGGTAAAGCAGCAGCAACAGCAGCAATTCTAATGCAAGCATGAGAAATAGAATGGGTGATATCGGTATGATCAAAAGGGGGGGGGCTTGCCTGGTTGCTCGGCGGCAAGGGCAAGGTTGTCAGTGGTGTCTTCGGGCTCCGGAACTGTGTCGGTACCGGAAACTGCGTCGGGGTCTAACGAGAGAGAAGAGGGGGAGGAAACAGTATAAATATAGAGCAAACTTGAGCAACACAAAGTACGACATGATAATACGCAGTGCCGGGTGTGTCCTAACATATGGTTGTATGTCACTGAGGAAGGAGGAATCCATCCGGGAATGTTTCCCGGTTCCGGGCATTTGTCAGACAGATGACCGGAGAGGAACGGTTGCATGTTCGGATAGTTAGAGACGTGTGGCGGACAAACGGACCGCGTATTCAGATTCGTCTCGTCGTTCTGAGCAACTTTCATGTTCAAAGTTTTTCGATCTGAGCTACGGATTAATTTATATGATTTATTAAAGTTTTATAGCATTTTAGGAATTATTTAAAACGTTGACTAAGTCAAATGGTCCAGTCAGCGCTGACTAGGTCAAAGTTGACCAGTCAACTGGGTCAAGGGGACCCACATGTCATAGTCATAATTTAACTAAAACAGGGTTAGTTAGCTTAACTAGATGATTAGGTTAACTAGGTTTAATTAGTTTAGCAAAGCAAAATTAATTAACTTAATTAACCCACTAATTAATTAATTATTTATATTATTTTAAACTATTTTTTTTCAAAAAGGGGCACTGGGCCCCACTGGTCAGGCAGTGGCCGGACATGTCCGGGGCCACTGCCATGGCCACTGGACAATGTCCAGCAGGGGAGGGGCAGCGCCCGCGGCGCCAGAGGCCAGGCGGCGCCCGTAGGGCGGGCGAGGCCGTGAGGGGGCGGGGCGGCCAGGCCGCCGGTGGTCGCGGCCGGCGCCGGAGTTGCCGGGCCGGAGGCAGGGGCGGAGCGGTGGCGGGCACGAGCGGGGCAGGCGAGGCGGGGGTGAGCGCGTGCGCGGGCCAGAGGAGGCAAGCGGGCACCGCGGCCGGGCGGCGGCAGAGCACGCCGAGGCGCGCGACGAGCCGCGCGCGCGCGGCGGGGCGCAGGGGCGAGACGACGAGCGGGCAAGGGGGGGAAGAGCGGGCGGCGAGCGGCTCACATGGGGCTGAAGAGGCGGCGACGGCGGTGGTGTTGGGAGGCGTGAGGCGGCGGGGGCAGGGCCGGCCGACGGTGCGGGCGCGGGGCGCCGTGAGTGGCGTCGGCGGGGTCGGGAACGGCTCCTGCTGGGGCGGTCCGGTGGAGAAGAAGGACGAGGACGGGCGCCGGCGTCGGGAGCGCGGGCGGCCGCGGTCGCCGGGGTCGCCGGGCGAGGTGGAGCGCGGGCGGCGCGGCGTCGGGCGGCGCCGCAGGCGCGCGGGCCGAGAGGAGGAGGGGGGATCGAGGGGGGGGGGAGAGTGGGGGGTGTTCGGGTTAGGGTTTGAGGTGATGGGGGGGGGTTATGGGCGCTGGTGGGCCGGCCTGTTGTGCCGGCCCATGTGCCGGCCCAGTGGGGGGGGGCTTTCTTTTTCCTTTTTTTTATTATTATTTTCCTTTTCTGTTTCTCTTTTATTTTATTCCAAAAGACTTTGTAAAATAGGAGACTTGCTCCATTATTCAGTGCATTATCTGTCACTGCTAGAAATTGGTTTGGGGTCCATATCTTTTTGTTTGGATTTTATTTAAATTGAAAAAGGATTAAACAGTGTTATGTTGCTGCTGTTCCTTGTTGTTTGAGTCCTTTTACAATTCCAACAAATGTTGCAATCATTTTTATAAATGCTATGGGAATATTTGCAACATGATGCACATTTTAATTTTCAGGTTCAGGCAACTTTTATTTTCCACTTTCACTTAAATTTGGGTTTTGACTTAGGAGTTGAAAAGCAATATGATGTAAATGATGATCATGCACTGTTAATCATGCTGACTTGGCATTATCAAAAGGGTGATTACTGTAGTTAACCATTGGGGGTGTTACAAATCTCCTCTACTAACAAGAATTCTCGTCCCGAGAATTAAGAAGTAGAAGGAAAAAGTTCGGGGTATTCCGCTCGAAGTTTATCCTCGCGTTCCCAAGTGGCTTCATCTTCAGTATGATTTGACCACTGCACTTTGAGGAACTTGGTAACCTTCTGACGGGTCCGACGTTCAGCTTCATCGAGAATGCGGATCGGATGCTCCTTATAAGATAGGTTATCTTGCAATTCGAGCACCTCGTGATCCACAGCTCGGTGTGGAGATTCCTTGAAGCATTGACGAAGTTGCGACACATGGAAGACGTCGTGGATATGAGAGAATTGCGGCGGCAATTCCAATTTATACGCCACCTATCCACGCCTTGCAACAATGCGGAAAGGACCAATATAGCGTGGAGCTAGCTTGCCCTTGATTCCAAAACGGTGAGTGCCCTTCATAGGTGTGACACGAAGATAAGCTTGATCACCAGGTTGATAAGTCAAACCCCATCGTTTGCGATCATAGTTGCTCTTCTGGCGGTCCTGAGCCGCCTTGAGATTTTCCCGGACAATACGAACTTGTTCTTCGGCGTGTTGAATAATATCCGGACCCACGAGCGGTCGTTCCCCAGTTTCTGACCAATTCAGAGGGGTTCGACACTTACGTCCACATAGAACTTCGAAGGGAGCCATTTTCAAGCTGGCTTGATAGCTGTTGTTATAAGAGAACTCGGCATACGGGAGAGATTCTTCCCACTTCTTGCCGAAAGAAATGACACAAGCTCGAAGCATGTCTTCAAGCACTTGATTGACTCGTTCAACTTGGCCTTGGGATTGGGGGTGATAAGCTGAACTCCAGGTAATATGAGTTCCCATAGCTGTTTGAAAACTTTCCCAGAATTAGGAAGTGAAAAGACCGCCACGGTCCGAACTGATCTCCTTCGGAATACCGTGGAGTGAAACAATTCTGGAGATATACAACTCTGCTAACTGACTAGCAGTGATCGTCTCCTTGACAGGCAGAAAGTGTGCAACTTTAGAGAGTTGGTCGACAACGACAAGAATAGCATCGTGACCCTTCTGTGACCTGGGAAGTCCTGTAACGAAATCCATCTGAACCTTATCCCATTTCCATAGAGGAATAGGAAGTGGTTGCAGAATTCCAGCTGGTTTCTGATGTTCTGCTTTAACGCGACGACACACATCACATTCAGCAACATATCGAGCAATGTCTTGCTTCATTCTAGACCACCAGTACCTTTGACGGAGATCACGATACATCTTGGTGCTACCCGGATGAATAGATAATGGTGTGTCATGTGCCTCCTTCATTACTTTGTCAGTCATGAGTCCGAAGCGAGGTACCACAATGCGGTTTCTGAAATACAAGGTTCCATCTTCAGACAGCGAGAAATCCCTGTACTTTTCAAGGTGAAGACTCTTCTTCATCAGATCAACTTCAGCATCTTTAGCTTGCGCATCCTTAACAGCTTTCTCAAGATCTGGTTGTATCACAAGGTTATTAAGAGATCCCTGTGGAACAATACGCAGATTTAGCTTGCATAGTTCTTCAAAAAGACGAGGTTGAGCTCGCCTAACCATGAGGTTGTCGCAATAGGACTTGCGGCTTAAGGCATCTGCCATCACGTTAGCCTTGCCAGGGGTATAGGAAATACCCAAATCATAGTCCGCAATGGCCTCCATCCATCTTTGCTGACGGAGGTTTAGAGAAGGTTGAGTGAACAAGTACTTCAGGCTTTTATGATCCGTGTATATCTCGCAACGATTACCGAGGAGGTAACGTCACCATAACTGTAGTGCATAGATGACAGCAGCTAGTTCTAGATCATGTACGGGATAATTCTCTTCATGTGGGCGCAACTGACAAGAGCCATAAGCAATCACTTTACGCTCTTGCATTAGGACACAGCCTAATCCTTCACGGGATGCGTCACAATAGATCACAAAGTCTTTGCGGGTATCTGGAGGAGATAGTACTGGGGTATTGTAACGGATTGACATCTGCCCCAGTGGATAAAGAATGTACTCTGGATGTATCCCTGCTCGAACAGCTGGTAGCTGCGTCGCAGGGTGTGGTGGAAACAAACGATCCATCTGAAACAGAGGAAACTCATGATTGTCAAAAGACAAGGAGAAGTATAACCGATCTCGGAGAGAAAGGTTAAACAAAACAATGGAAAGGAAAATGATTATCAGACTAATCAGATCAA
>CM022300.1:477049365-477063463 GCA_011799875.1 Thinopyrum elongatum | reverse complement strand
TTTTTATATTCCTCAAATATTATAGATCCTAAAGGGTCAGGCAACTTATTAAAATATCTTTCTACTACTCCTATATTAAAGCCTTGCTTAGCAGTGGTAGCATTATATAAGTAATGCTGAGAGAATTCTTTTATGCCTTTCCAGCTTGTTAGAGTTAATTTTTCTATTTCTCTTAATCATTCATTTTGTAATGCAGTATGTCCTAATTCTGGATCTTCTGCTATGATCATATTTGAAATAACATTTGAAAAGTTATTCGGATTGCTTCCTGCTCTTTTTAATTCTTGGTATTGATCAGGGCATGCTTCTACCCATTGTTCCCATAGGACTTTTACAGATTCTCCTAAAAATGTTTCAAGATATGTTAACATATCTTCAACCTTTGTGCCAATATTGTGCTGGTTTTGTATATATTTTTGAACTATTAAACTTTTCCATATGCTAATTATATTCAGCCAATCTATCGGATCATGGGCTGCTAAATTTAAAATAGCACCATCATTTTTATAATTTTGAAATTGCACTGGCCTTTCAAAATCTCTTCTCTTGGTACCCATATATCTATATTGTCCAGGAATATATGCGGGTTGGTAGTCATCTTTTTCTGGAGGCCATTGTCCAGCTGATCTGGTAGGTCTCTCCCTTTCTTCATGTCTTCTTACTGACGATTCTCCATATCCCCTTCTTCTTTTTCCACTATTTTCTACTTCCATGGCTTCCATTGCATTGTCTAAATTATGCAATCCCACATCATCTAGTGAGTTATAAAAATCATTATTTTGTTCTGCATCATCATAATTTTTATCTTCTAACTCTTCTTCTTCTTCTTCATAACTTTCTAATAAAAGCTTATTATTTATATCCCATTGCTCTTCTTCATCCACAACTTCATCTTTGTGGCTCTGAGCAATATTCTTATTTTTATCATTATTTTCAGTGGTAACATTATTATTACTATTAATATTATCTTTCTTTACTTCTGCTGCTATGGTGTTATTTATCACACGAGAACAACTAATTGCTGGCTTTTTCTCACTTTTTAATCTTTTTAATCTAGAAATTTCTCTAATGAAAAATAATTCTCTTTCTCTTATCTTAGGCCAGTCTGCTGTCCATGAATGACTATATTCCCATTCTATATGCTTTAGTTTCTTTTCCTAATGAATTATTTCATCATCTATATTAGTTTTTTCCATGCATTCGGTTACACCTTTATTTTTATTATCGCTAATTTCTGACATAAAAGGTTCTGTGTCTATTTCTTCTATTAAGTCTACTTCGTTTAATGCTACACTATATTCACTCACAAAACTATGAGAGAATAAGAGTTTTTACCTCTTGAACTAACCTTTTTATTTCAGGAATATCTTGACTTGATTCAGTGCGTGACGACGAGTCTTTATCTTTACTAAGGTAACGGCCTATTGACAACACTTCTTCTTTAATATAGTCGTTATTCTTGCAAATAATATTCTGTCTTGCTTTTGCTTCTTCAAGTTTATGAAAAATGATATCTATTTTATTATTTAACCCGGAGCACTTGTCTGCCAGTTTTTGATATTCTTTGAATATGCTTTCAAATTTTTGTTCAAGTATATCTTGCCTTTTTCCCCAAGATATATAAAAATTATATATCAAATCGACCACAATATTTAGCTGACTATGAGATGTATGTCAAATATGCTCCTCAGAGGGATTTATTCTGCACCTTATATTAATATCTTCTTTAGTATTTATTACCTTACCTGTACTAACTTCTAAATTTAAATACCTTAACCTTTCAATGATTATATTCTGGCCTGATACCAACTATACCAAATTTTATATATATGTACAAATATATATCACCAATATATTTTACCAATATTCTGCGGCTATATCAGTGTGCGCGAACAATATATATATGCGGTGCTATTTGATGCTGATCAGTATCTGCGGTTAATATTCAGCTTACTATTTGGCACTATGCAAATAATTGGTGCCTTACTATTTAGAAAAGTATTTCACTATTTGCAGCAATATTCAATTCTTTGCCACTATTTCAATGATATGCGTGTGTCTGATAGTTAACACGGCTAATTATTACTTAACTTCAACCAATATGCAGGATCTATTAGCTGGCTGCCGGGACCAGATATTCGTCCTGTTCGTTCTTCGCAGGTTGTGAAATTCCTACTCGGTACTCACCATATTTATCATTATGTTGCATCAGATGTAGCTAGTTACGTTCACTTGACGGTTTTAATTGCAAATTTATTAGGCAAAATTCTTATCGTCTTCCCAGGCAGTTCCACCCGAAGGGAACACTTCTCTACGGCAACGGGTTCTCACTCAACGCCAACTCTGGGCTACACGGAGAACAAACACGCAGAGGTTTCTCCTATAGGATCCCTAGCATAAGAACTCTTCCCATAAATTCAGAAATAAAAACACCAAGTGAAACCAAAGAAACTACATCATTTCAACAACATAATTTACATATGGTTTTCCCTTTCGGGAAACCCCGAAGGGATTACACACGAACTAGGAGATTACCTTGATATTCTTGGCGATCTCAGCGCCTTCTTGGCAATACTACTTAGTGGAGTGGCTAATCTCCTACTAAGCAAGGAAGAGAGCTGGCTGCTTGCTTCTCTCGAGTGCTCTCTCTCTTCTCTGGCTTGAGTGCTCTCTACCTCTCCCTCTCTCTCTCTACGTCTGTCTTCCTTTTATAGCCGTGAAACGGCTGCCAGTGAAGCCTTCGGGCGCCTCCGCTCGACTGCCAGTGATGCCCTCACTTATTTATTTTACATACGGTAGCATGCACGCGTGTCCTACTAGGGTACATGCTTGTCCTTCTAAAATATGGATAGGCACGAGAGAAAGTGCCCGACAGACTTCAATCTTCAGGAATCTTCGCCTTTCTTCACATGGGCGTTGTCTCCCGGTGGATGATTGGCTTGCCTCCAGTGTCTTCTAATTATATGAGCAATGCACAGAGATTGCTCACACCATTGGCTTGAATCCTGAACTCTGCCTTCTTCTCTGATGCAAATATTCTGGAATCTGATGCATCAAACAATTTTTTTTTATATATATATGGGTGGGTCTTCCCCGCCAATATGATTGATATACCATATCAATATTCGGGTTGCATCAATATTCGGGGGTGCCTCCGCGCCCGAAAAATTATACCAACCAACTATACCAAATTTTATATATGTACAAATATATATATCCAATATATTTTACCAATATTCTGCGGTCTATATCAGTGTGCGCGAACAATATATATATGCGGTGCTATTTGATGCTGATCGGTATCTGCGGTTAATATTCAGCTTACTATTTGGCACTATGCAAATAATTGGTGCCTTACTATTTAGAAAAGTATTTCACTATTTGCAGCAATATTCAATTCTTTGCCACTATTTCAATGATATGCGTGTGTCTGATAGTTAACACGGCTAATTCTTGCTTAACTTCAACCAATATGCAGGATCTATTAGCTGGCTGCCGGGACCAGATATTCGTCCTGTTCGTTCTTCGCAGGTTGTGAAATTCCTACTCGGTACTCACCATATTTATCATTATGTTGCATCAGATGTAGCTAGTTACGTTCACTTGACGGTTTTAATTGCAAATTTATTAGGCAAAATTCTTATCGTCTTCCCAGGCAGTTCCACCCAAAGGGAACACTTCTCTACGGCAACGGGTTCTCACTCAACGCCAACTCTGGGCTACACGGAGAACAAACACGCAGAGGTTTCTCCTATAGGATCCCTAGCATAAGAACTCTTCCCATAAATTCAGAAATAAAAACACCAAGTGAAACCAAAGAAACTACATCATTTCAACAACATAATTTACATATGGTTTTCCCTTTCGGGAAACCCCGAAGGGATTACACACGAACTAGGAGATTACCTTGATATTCTTGGCGATCTCAGCGCCTTCTTGGCAATACTACTTAGTGGAGTGGCTAATCTCCTACTAAGCAAGGAAGAGAGCTGGCTGCTTGCTTCTCTCGAGTGCTCTCTCTCTTCTCTGGCTTGAGTGCTCTCTACCTCTCCCTCTCTCTCTCTACGTCTGTCTTCCTTTTATAGCCGTGAAACGGCTGCCAGTGAAGCCTTCGGGCGCCTCCGCTCGACTGCCAGTGATGCCCTCACTTATTTATTTTACATACGGTAGCATGCACGCGTGTCCTACTAGGGTACATGCGTGTCCTTCTAAAATATGGATAGGCACGAGAGAAAGTGCCCGACAGACTTCAATCTTCAGGAATCTTCGCCTTTCTTCACATGGGCGTTGTCTCCCGGTGGATGATTGGCTTGCCTCCAGTGTCTTCTAATTATATGAGCAATGCACAGAGATTGCTCACACCGTTGGCTTGAATCCTGAACTCTGCCTTCTTCTCTGATGCAAATATTCTGGAATCTGATGCATCAAACATTTTTTTTATATATATGGGTGGTTTTTTTTATATATGGGTGGGTCTTCCCCGCCAATATGATTGATATACCATATCAATATTCGGGTTGCATCAATATTCGGGGAGGTCCTATGGTATATCAATCATATTGGCGGGGAAGACCCACCCATATATATATAAAAAAAATGTTTGATGCATCAGATTCCAGAATATTTGCATCAGAGAAGAAGGCAGAGTTCAGGATTCAAGCCAACAGTGTGAGCAATCTCTGTGCATTGCTCATATAATTAGAAGACACTGGAGGCAAGCCAATGATCCACCGGGAGACAACGCCCATGTGAAGAAAGGCGAAGATTCCTGAAGATTGAAGTCTGTCGGGCACTTTCTCTCGTGCCTATCCATATTTTAGAAGGACAAGCATGTACCCTAGTAGGACACGCGTGCATGCTACCGTATGTAAAATAAATAAGTGAGGGCATCACTGGCAGTCGAGCGGAGGCTCCCGAAGGCTTCACTGGCAGCCGTTTCGCGGCTATAAAAGGAGGCGCTCTCTTCACAGACAGGAAGACAGACAGACGTAGAGACAGACAGAGAGAGAGACAGAGGCAGAGAGCACTCAAGCCTGAGAGAGAGCACTCAGCCCTCAAGCAAGAGCCAGCTCTCCTCTCCCTTAGTAGATTAGCCACTCCACTAAGTTGTATAGCCAAGAAGGCGCTGAGATCGCCAAGAATATCAAGGTAATCTCCTAGTTCGTGTGTAATCCCTTCGGGGTTTCCCGAAAGGGAAAACCATATGTAAATTATGTTGTTGAAATGATGTAGTTTCTTTGGTTTCGCTTGGTGTTTTTATTTCTGAATTTATGGGAAGAGTTCTTATGCTAGGGATCCTATAGGAGAAACCTCTGCGTGTTTGTTCTCCGTGTATCCCGGAGTTGGCGTTGAGTGAGAACCCGTTGCCGTAGAGAAGTGTTCCCTTCGGGTGGAACTGCCTGGGAAGACGATAAGAATTTTGCCTAATAAATTTGCAATTAAAACCGTCAAGTGAACGTGTGACGCCCCCGGCCCGATCGTGCACTAACCATACACGCAAATGCACACGATCAAGCCTAAGGACTCACGGGAAGATATCACAACACAACTCTAAAACATAAATAAAGTCATACAAGCTTTATATT
The DNA here is from genome assembly GCA_011799875.1 of Thinopyrum elongatum. Lineage (NCBI taxonomy): Eukaryota > Viridiplantae > Streptophyta > Magnoliopsida > Poales > Poaceae > Thinopyrum > Thinopyrum elongatum. Next base: position 477,057,878 of record CM022300.1, on the reverse strand, counting down.
ACAAGCCAGGGGCCTCGAGGGCTCGAATACATAAGCTTGCGAACAAGCGTCAGCGGAAGCATCAGATATCTGTGTACAGATATGAAACAGAAACAGAAAGGCCTTCAGAAAGGCGGGGCAAAATAAAACACTACGATCGAAAGGCGAAGGCCTCCTGCCTGGGACCCTCCGATCCTACTCCTGGTCGTCAGTCAACTCATAGCAGAATCCATCCATCTTGGTAGTAGTAGTAGCAATCGTCGGCAGGGAAGCTGTCTCAGGGGCTCCGTCATCTTGGTCACGATAAACTGATATGGGGAGAAAAGGAAAACAAAGCAACTGTGAGTACTCAGCAAGCAAGGATCTACACTACATATGCAACATTTTCAAGGGGAGGCTATATATGTGGACTGGGCTGCAGAAATGCAAGAATAGAGAGAAGGCCTAGTCCTATCGAAGACTAGCATCTTCAGCGGTCTTGCAGCAGTAGAAGAGAGTAGAACTGTACAATATAATGAAGCAGTATCATTAAGTCTCATCCTCACCCAGAGATCCTTTCTCGACTCCCTGCGAGAAAGCAATCCCAGAGCCATAAAGTCATCAACCTCGTCCGGAGATCCCTTCTCGACTCCCTGCGAGAAGCAATCCCAGAGCCATAGTATCCAAGTATCCAGTTCTAAAATTGTATCAATCAGGATACAACTCCGAGTGTCCGTTACCGTAGGACAGGCTATCGATAGAAGTATTCTTCCCTGCAGGGGTGCACCAACTTACCCAACACGCTCGATTAACTTCGGCCGGACACACTTTCCTGGGTCATGCCCGACCTCGGCCAAACGACACATCGCAACCCTACCTAAAGCTCAGCAGAGAGGTCCCCGCCGGTCTACATCCTAAGCACTCAGGGGTCTTGGGCCATCGCCCTGTGCACTCCGGGTCGTTGTGTGCAGGGTGGATACCAGCACCGCCTCGGAGGGTCGGTACGATCCGACCGTGCCACAATGCTGAACTGGACGTCTGACAGAACTGTCGGCTGATGCTACGATGCAGAACGCCCATACTATGCCCACGTGATGGTTAGTGCTATCAGACCAGAGGCCTGCTCGGATCAAATATCCAAATCGCTAGGACTAGGGGCTTGCGGTAACGAGCAGAGCCTCACGAAAGATGTGACCCCGTCGCCCCGTCTCGAGGTCTTGCTGCAAGGGTTAAGAATGCCCGGCCGCGCCTCGTATTCACCACTCGGGCACCACACTGGCACCCGTCTTCACAACACTCGCCTCTCAGGCGCACGCGGGTACCCCTCAAGGTCGACCCGCCTATCCAAGTAACAGTGTAAAGTCCAAGTATCCGTGTGTCCATAACATCAGGGGAATCCGAGGTATCACCCTCGTTGGATTCCTACTCGATGTATCCGTCAAGGTGAACTCGGAGGAATCACCCTCACTGGGTTCACACTTGATGTGTTGCACGACAACGTCGTTATCGGAAGCGGTGAAGGAGGAATCACCCTCGATGACCACGACTGAATAGCTACTCTACAGAGTTAACATCAGAAGTGCTACACGAGGTATCACCCTCGGCACTTGATAGTAACGCTGCAGTGTCGTTACAACTAAGGGGGGGGGGTGATGTGCGGTGTCGGGGCCTGGTCTTCAATTCCCGTTGATCGGGTCTTCTGACGATCCAGCGCGGCAGTCGGGATAAGTGGGGTCACTGATAGGTCTCTACCCAGCCTAGACTAAACAGTTTAGGATATGCAGGTAATTATCAACAGCAGGTTACAATGAACAGGCTATGCATCAGAATAGGTAAAGCAGCAGCAGCAGCAGCAATTCTAATGCAAGCATGAGAAATAGAATGGGCGATATCGGGATGATCAAAAGGGGGGGGCTTGCCTGGTTGCTCGGCGGCAAGGGCAAGGTTGTCAATGCTGTCTTCGGGCTCCGGAGCTGCATCGGTCTCGGGGACGACGTCGGTGTCGGGGTCTAACGAGAGAGAAGAGGGGGAGGAAACAGTATAAATACACAGCGAACAAGTGCAGCACAAAGCATATCATGGCAATACGCGGTGACGGAGGTGACCTAACGCAGTGCCGGGTGATACTGGCGAAGGTGGGATTCATCCGGGAATGTTTTCCCGTCTCCGGACATTTGTCAGACAGATGACCGGAGAGGAACGGTTGCATGTTCGGATAGTTAGGGACGCGTGACGGTCGAACGGACCGCGTGTTCGGATTCGTCTCGTCGTTTTGAGCAATTTTCATGTACAAAGTTTTTCGATCGGAGTTACGGATTAAAAGATATGATTTTCCAAAGTTTTTATTGATTTCTGGAATTTATTTATTTTATTAAATCAACATTATCCAGAACAGTGTCTTGCTGACGTCAGCATGACGTCAGGACCAGTGGGTCCCACCTGTCATAGGCTGTTTAGTTAATTAGGGATTAACTAATTAAATTACTGTTTAATTAACACTAACTACTTAATTAAATTAACCTAATCAGGATTAGTTAACTAATTAATTAATTAATTTAATTATTTTTATTTTTATTTTCATTATTTTCCTAAAACGTTTTTGGGGCTGGGCCCCGTCTGTCAGCGGCACAGGGGCCTCGGGCCCCACTCGTCAGTGGCACGAGGCCATGGACGCGAGCGTCGGGCGCGGGCGCGGCGCATGCGCGAGCGGCGGCAAGGGCGCGGCGACGGCCGGCAGCGCGTGCGCGGGCGCGTGCAGAGGCAGGCGCAGGCGAGCGTGGGCGGAGAGCGGCGAGCAGCGGTGGGGGGGGCGGAGCGGCGCGGCAGCAGGCAGAGGCAGCAGCATCAGCAACCAGCGCCGGGGGAGGGGGGGGAACTAGCAGCAGCAGCAGGCGGGCGTCGCGATGGTGGTGCGGGGACAGAGGCGGGGCGCGGTGCGCGGAGCGGCGGCTGCGGTGGTGGTGGTGGCAGCGGCGCAGCTCACAGGGCGCAGCGAGCAGCAGCAGGCCGCGGGCGGCCGCGCGGGCGTGCACAGGCGGGGCGCGAGCTCGGGCGCGGCAGTGGCGAGCAGAGGGACTCGCGCGGGCGCGGGCGAAGCAGTGCAGCAGCAGCGGTCGCCGGCGAGCACGGTGCACGGGCGCCGACAGGGAAGAGAGGAGGACCGGGGTCCTCACCGCGGACGTAGGGTTCGGGGCAATGGGGGATGAGGAGGAGGACGGAGACGACGTGCGTAGGTGACGCCAGTCCGCGAGATGTCCGGCGAGGGTCCTGGGGCCTGAGCTTGTACGGCTCGGGTCTCGTGCCCTATCCGATCTGGATCGGGGGGAGGGGAGGGGAACGACTTGGGGGGGGGGGGTGAGGAGTGGGGGGAGTGGATAGGGTTTCGGGGGGGTGAGGGGATAGGAGTGGGGGGTGGGCTTATCCGGTTGGCGCTTGCCCAATTGGGCCGGTGGCCTGCTGGCCGAGCCCAGTGGGGTGGGGGTTTTTGCTTTTCCCTTTTTTTTTTTTGCTTTATTTTCTTTCTTTTTTCTGTTTTTTTTTTTTGAATAACGTGTGGCCTCCAATTAGTTTTGTGAAATATGTGAACTAGTCACAAAACTCCAGTTGTCATATCTACTAATGCCATAAAATGGTTTTGAGTCCATACCATTTCATGTACAATTTTATAAAACAAAAGGGGGTTTAATTACTGCTGTTTTGGCACTGTTAGAGTTACTTAATTAATTTATTAAATGTTGGTTACAATTTTAGAATAGTCTCTGGAATATTTGCCATTTAATGAACAATTTAGTTTTCAAATTTGAACAACTTTTATTTTCCACTTTCATTTAAATTAGAATTTGAGGTTAGGAGTTGAAATGCAATATGATGTTAATGATGATCATGCACTGATAATCATGCTGACTTGGCATTATTGAAAATGGGATTACTGTGGCTAACCCTGGGGGTGTTACATCACCCTCGATGACCACGACCGAATAGCTACTCTACAGAGTTAACATCAGAAGTGCTACATGAGGTTTCACCCTCGGCACTCGATAGTAACGCTGCAGTGTCGTTACAACTAAGGGGGGTGATGTGCGGTGTCGGGTCCTGGTCTTCAATCCCGTTGATCGGGTCTTCTGACGATCCAGCGCGGCAGTCGGGATAAGTGGGGTCACTGATAGGTCTCTACCCAGCCTATACTAAGCAGTTTAGGATATGCAGGTAATTATCAACAGTAGGCTACAATAAACAGGCTATGCATCAGAATAGGTAAAGCAGTAGCAGCAGCAATTCTAATGCAAGCATGGGAAATTAGAATGGGCGATATCGGGATGATCAAGGGGGGGGCTTGCCTGGTTGCTCGGCGGCAAGGGCAAGGTCGTCAATGGTGTCTTCGGGCTCCGGAGCTGCGTCGGTCTCGGGGACGACGTCGGTGTCGGGGTCTAACGAGAGAGAAGAGGGGGAGGAAACAGTATAAATACACAGCGAACAAGTGCAGCACAAAGCATATCATGGCAATAAGCGGTGACGGAGGTGACCTAACGCAGTGCCGGGTGATACTGGCGAAGGTGGGATTCATCCGGGAATGTTTTCCCGTCTCCGGACATTTGTCAGACAGATGACCGGAGAGGAACGGTTGCATGTTCGGATAGTTAGGGACGTGTGACGGACGAACGGACCACGTGTTCGGATTCGTCTCGTCGTTCTGAGCAATTTTCATGTACAAAGTTTTTCCATTGGAGTTATGGATTAAAAGATATGATTTTCTAAAGTTTTAATTGATTTCTGGAATTTATTTAATTTATTTAAATCAAACATTATCCGAAACAGTGTCTTGCTGACGTCAGCATGACGTCAGGACCAGTGGGTCCCACCTGTCATAAGCTGTTAGGTTAATTAGTGGTTAACTAATTAATTTACTGTTTAATTAACACTAACTACTTAATTAGATTAACCTAATCAGGATTAATTAACTTAATTAATTAACTTAATTAATTAACTTAATTAATTAATTAATTATTTTTATTAATTATTTTTATTTATTTTAATTATTTTTAATATCTACAAGGGCTGGGCCCCGTTCGTCAGTGGCACAGCCGGACATGTCCGAGCTGTGCCCGTTCGGCGCTGGACACGTCCGGTGCCCAAATGCACGCGCGCGCACACAGGCGCACGGGCGCGGCGAGCGAGCGAGCCGGGGCGAGGCGGCGACGGGCGTCGGCGTGCGCGGGGCCGTGTGCGGGCGGGAGGTGAGCGCGGGCGGGGCAGGGGTGCGAGTCGGCGCCGGCAGTGGGAAGCAGCAGCGCAGCAGCGGCTATGTGCGCGCACGCGCGAGCACGCAGGGGCGATGTAACACCCCCAGTGGTTAGCCACAGTAATCCCATTTTGATAATGCCAAGTCAGCATGATTAACAGTGCCTGATCATCATTTGCATCATATTGCATTTCAACTCCTAAGTCAAAATCCAATTTCAACTGAAAGTGAATTATAAAAGTTTTCCAACATAAAAACTAAAATGTTCGATAAATGGCAAATATTACAGAGACTATTCTAAAATTGAAACCAACAATAAATAAAATAATTAGGTGGCTCTAACATTGTCAAAATAGCTAGGATTAATGCATTTTAATTATTATAAAAATTGTGTGAATTCAAATTGACTCCAAACTAGTTTTTGACAGTGGTAGAGGATGCCTAGTATTTATTGGAACAGTTCCTATGTTTTACAAAATTCAATTTGAGGCCTAACAATTTACTAAACAGAGATATATGAATTAATAAAAAGAAAAAAAAAGAAAACAAAAAGAGGACCCCAAAATAAAAACATACGAATCGAAAGGCGAAGGCCTCTGCCTGGGACCCTCCGATCCTACCTCTGTCGTCAGTCAACTCATAGCAGAATCCATCCTATGGGTAGTAGTAGTAGACGCAGACTGGCATCTGTCTCAGGGGCTCCGTCTTCTGGTCACGAAAAACTGATACGGGAGGAAAAGGAAAACAAAGCACCGTGAGTACTCAAAAGTACTCATCAAGCAAGGATCTACACTACAATATGCAACATTTCAATCAGAGGCTGTATATGTGGACTGGGCTGCAGAAATGCAAGAATAGAGAGAAGGCCTAGTCCTATCGAAGACTAGCATCTTCAGCGGTCTTGCAGCAGTAGAAGAGAGTAGAACAGTACAATATAATGTAGTAGTAACATTAAGTCTCAACCCCACCAGAGATCCTTTCTCGACTCCCTGCGAGAAAGCAATCCCAGAGCCTAACATCCGTAGCAGTGTCAGTAACAGTCTCGCCCGAGAGATCTTCCTCGACTCCCTGCGAGAAAGCGATCCGGAGCCACAAATACCAAGGGGGTCCAGTTCTATTGTATCGATGGGATACAACTCCGAGTGTCTTACCGTAGGACAGGCTACGATAGAAGTTTCTTCCCCTGCAGGGGTGCACCAACTTACCCAACACGCTCGATTAAACTCCGGACGGACACACTTTCCTGGGTCATGGCCCGGCCTCGGCCAAACGACACATCGCAACCTACCTACAGCTCAGCAGAGAGGTCCCCGCCGGTCTACATCCTAAGCGCCAAGGGGTCTTGGCCCATCGCCCTCGCCCTCCGGATCGTTGGCGCACATGGCCCAGATCCAAGCACCACGAAAATGCGCCAAATCATCCCATGCCCATGCTGAACTGGCGTCTGACAGAGCTTTCGGGGATGATACGATGCAGAACGCCCATACTATGCCCACATGATGGTTAGTGCTATCAGGCCAGAGGCCTGCTCGGATCAAATATCCAAATCGGTAGGACTAGGGCTTGCGGTAACGAGCAGAGACTCACGAAAGATGTGACCCGTCGCCCGTCTCGAGTGGATTGCTGCAAGGGTTAAGAATGCCGGCCGCGCCCTGTATTCACCACTGGGACCACACTGCACCCGTCTTCACAACACTCGCCACTCAGCGACGCGGGTACCCCTCAGGTCGACCCGCCTATCCAAATAACAATGTAAAGTCCAATTACCGTGTGTCCATATCATCAGGGGAATCCGAGGTATCACCCCTCGTTGGATTCCTCCGATGTATCCGTCAAGGTGAACGGAGGAATCACCCTCATGCGGTTCACACTTGAGGTGTTGTACGACGGTTCGTTATCGAAAGCGGTGAAGGAGGAATCACCCTCGATGACCACGATCGAATAGCTACTCTTACAGAGTTAACATCAGAAGTGTGTACAAGAGGTTCACCCTCGGCACTGATAGTAACGCTGCAGTGTCGTTACAACTAAGGGGGGGGTGATGTGCGTGTTCGGTGGCTGTCGGGCCCTGGTCTTCAATTCCCGTTGATCGGGTTCTTCGACGATCCAGCGCGGCAGTCGGGATATAAGTGGGGTCACTGATAGGTCTCTACCCAGCTTAAAAAAGAGTTTAGGATATGCAGGTAATTATCAACAGCAGGCTACATAAACAGGCTATGCATCAGAATAGGTAAAGCAGTAAAAGCAGCAATTCTAATGCAAGCATGGAAATTAGAATGGGCGATATCGGGATGATCAAAGGGGGGGGCTTGCCTGGTTGCCCGGACTGCGAAGGTAAGGGTCAATGGTGTCTGGTGGACGGAGTCGGTCACGTGCGTGGGGCGGGGATGTGTCGGTGCGGGGGAACCAGAGAGAGAGAGAGATGGAGGGAGAAACAGTATAAATATAGAGCAAACATGAGCAACGCAAAGTACGGCATGACAATATGCAGTGCGGGTGTGTCTAACGTATGGTTGCACATCACCGAGGAAGGGGAATACCATCGGAATGTTTTCCCGTTCCGACAATTGTCAGACAGATGACCGGGAGAGGAACGGTTGCATGTTCAGATAGTTAGGGACGTGTGACGGACGAACAGACCGTGTATTTGGATTCGTCTCGAGTTCTGAGCGACTTCATGTACAAAGTTTTTTCGATCGAGTTACGGATTAAAAGATATGATTTTCTAAAGCTTTTATTAATTTCTGGAATTTATTTATTTTATTAAATCAACATATCCAGAACAGTGTCTTGCTGACGTCAGCATGAGTCAGGACCAGTGGGTCCCACTGCTGTCATAGGCTGTTAGTTAATAGGGATAACTAATTAATTACTGTTAATTAACACTAACTACTTAATTAAATTAACCTAATCAGGATTAATTAATTAACTAATTAATTAATTAATTTAATTATTTTTATTTATTTTCATTATTTTCCTAAAACGTTTTTGGGGCTGGGCCCCGTCTGTCAGCGGCACATGGGCCTCGGAGGAAGCGGGAGGTGTTGTGGGGGATGTGGCTGCCGGACGATGTGCGGAGCAGGAGCGGAGAGGGCGGGGGGTCGTCGAGGCCAGGCGGCGGCGTGGATCGGGAGCGGGGCGCCTCTGCCCCCAATCCGATCCAGGGGGAAGGAGGGAGTGAGTGGGGGGGGGGGGGGGGAGTGGGGGACCTGGGGCTAGTGTTCGGGGGGGGGTGTTTAGCCAGGGGCTGCGGGCCGGCCTGGTGGCTGAGGCCAGCTGGGCTTGGCCCAGTCGGGGGGGGGAAGTCTTCTTTCCC